>JAOTON010000999.1:852500-1089410 GCA_034440635.1 Lepas anatifera | reverse complement strand
GCCCATTGGATGTGCCGCCCACTCACCGCCAACTCCCCTTGCGGCCCATTGGGTGTACCGTCCACTCACCGCCAACTCCGCCCGGCCCATTGGGTGTACGCCGCCCCCTCACCGCCAACTCCCGCCCGGCCCATTGGGTGTGCCGCCCACTCACCGCCAACTCCATATGACCCATTGGGTGTACCGCCCACTCACCGCCAACTCCCGCCTGACCCAGGCACCCCTTCATGCAAATCGTTTTGTGCTTTGGATAAATCTAAAGACAGTTGGAGCCACTTTTTTATTTGTTTAATAAGTATTTCCCTGAAACATTGTTACTCTTGCATGATTGAATAATTGACAGTTTAGGTTAAAATTAATTGTGTCCTCTGAGGGTAAGCAGAAATGATCTTTTCAAGCACCAGTGTTCTGTGTCGCAGCACTGTTATTTTTCTGAATGTCCTAAGGTTCTAAATGAGATGTGCTTGTTGATCGCGACTTGGAAACAACGTTGCGTATTAGTTATGGTCCTAATGGGTTATTTAAAAGGTTATGAAAAAATACTTTTGTTTTATTTTCCTTCTTGCCTCAGGAATTCCCACTCCTGGTCTCCTCTCAGTTTCTCGGTCGGTGTCCGGGGTATGATCCCTGTCACTAATCTAGCGGCTCTATTCTGCAGTTGCTCAAGTCTAAGTTTGTCGTGTGCTGCTGATATGTCTGTCATAAATTATGTCACAGTATTTTTAAAGTGAGACCTGAATTCGTATGTCGGTGTAACTTTGACTCCCAAGGGTGATCTGGGGAGAAATCTTGTGCTAAAGGGAAGAATAGGGCTCAAAGCAATGTTTACTTTTTGATTATTTAGTTGACGTGTTCTCCTTGAATTTCAAGTCATGAGAAGATGAAATTCCTAAATTTTTGTGCTTTTTGCATCACTGGTACCCTGGTTCACCGCCAAATGTTAGTTTTAGGACTTGTGTTCTACTTTTTTTTTTTAACGAGAGAAAGTTTGCTGGATTGGGCACGGGAGGGGAGGTGAGGGGAGGTGAGGTGAGGGCAGGAGGTGAGGTGGAGGGCAGGGGAGGTGGGGTGAGGAGGGCAGGAGGAGTGGAGGTGAGGGCAGGAGGTGAGGTGAGGGCAGGAGGTGAGGTGAGGGCGGGAGGTGGGGAGGGCGGCAGGCTGAGAGGCCAGGTGCGCTCCTTACCCGGAGCCTGGCGCGGCATGGCGTGCAGAAGAGGCAGCTGCTGGGCGCACATCAACAGGCGACCAATGGCGGGCCTGCGCTCCCAGGGGAGGGCCGCGCCTGCTTATCTCTCATAGGGGTAATTGGGTGTGTATATCTCAAACGAGAGAACTTGGCGATGCAGCCTGTTTTAGCTGGCCTCGGCTGAAGTATGGCATATCTTGTAAACACGTAGGTTCGGGAGAGGGCAAAAATAATAATGACCAGAAATCTACGTTACAAAAACGGGTGATATGGCTAACAGTGTAGAGGCTTAGCCAAAAATCTCAAAATATCATGCCCTTCGTTGCCAGTCGGCTCAGGCGAAGAGGCGACCCAAACACCCATTTCTGGCACGTTGGGACAGAGGCTGACAGCGGTGATTAGCTCTGTGTCGGCCACTGCACAGGGGAGATGGCTGTACCGGCTGTCAGTTCGTCACTCCCCTCCCCACTTCAACCGCACCTCCTGGGGCGGATCGTCAATGGCTCAAGTTTGTGTGCGGTCCTGCGATTATTCTGGGATGGCGCCAAAACAATGGTGGCGCGCGCCACCGGCCGCGCGAGCGTATCGCGTAAAAAAACGGCGCGACGCGCGGCGACGACCAACAGCCTGCCGGTTCGAAAACACACAAGTATTCACAGAACAAATTGTTACTCAAAACTTTGGCCGAGCAGAAAAACTTACAAAGAGAGTGTGTCTAAACAAACGGAGTGGACGGGCAGCTAGTGGGTGGCGATTGATGTGTGAGGGCAGTCAGTGCGCTACCGGGGCTGGTGGCGCTCCCCTGTCAGTAGCGGGACCGGACGCCGCCCTAGCCGCCCCCGCTGCCGGCAGGCCCTACACGCCCGCTCAACCCTACAGCTCTCGCTGCACACGCCTGCCATAGCTCCGAATAATTGAAGAGTACTCTCATTGCCTGGAAGCAATTTTCAAGTGGTTTTTTTCCGATCTGGAGCCTCCCTTGCTGGGAGGGTGCGCAGCGCCAGCGCATCCAGCCAGTCCGGGGGAGGTGCTCTGGGTGGAGCTTTTCGTCATCGACGATCCCATCCCCCAGCAGGTAAGCTGCTGTGCGCTGTTGCGACGTCACGTGGCTTAACAGGCTGTCAGCGTCACGTAACAGGCTGCGGTGCTGGCCTGGTGCAGTGCTGCCAGAGCCTCAGGTTTCCCTCCAAATCTGGAGGGCTGAAAATCGAATTTAGGAGCGGATTTTTGGTGTTGGAGGTTTTTTTTTCATTTTTAGGGAAAACTGGAGGGTTTTTTGCCTTTGAATCGAGGAGAGACAACGTTTTGACAAAGGGGGTACATTTTCTTTTAGAGGAGGGAATGCTGTAACTTGGACAATTCTATACTTACAAAGAAGAATGTAATTTTCCTCCGTATTATGTTTGGTGCAGACGCTGCACAGTACAAAACCAACGCAGAATGTGGGGAGTCGGAGATGGAGACCTGGCGGGTCCAGGGCCCAAAGAGGGGGCATGTGCCCCCCTCCCGATCGACCCTCAGCATCCCCTGAAATGGTCACGGCGCCCCCTGAAAGGTCGACGGCGCGCGCCCCCCTGAAATGTCCCTTCCCAGCCCCCGACCACCCCCCGATCAAGATGCGAGGGCCTCTAACCACTAGACCAGCGCGCCACACTGTCCACCCCTCCCACTAGCCCTACACCTGTGACCCGTCAGGAGGCCACTGGCTGGTATCACTCAACCGAGGATAGCGCCGTGGCGTGGCACCGGGTGCTGTGTTCGTATAGAAAAGTCACGGTATAAAGCTGCTTCTAGAAGACGAATCAAACATTATTTTGGCCTGGAATTACTTGTATCGGCGACTCAGGCCCTTAGCTAGCTTTATGCTAAATTTCATCCACTTACATTCATTTTAAGGACTTGAAACCATGGTGAGAAAGAAAGATGGTCCGAGAAATCTAGTACTTTGTGAAACATTTTCGGTCTAATTACTCGCAAGCCGTTAGAGATAGGTGGATAGTATAAGTTAGTGAAATGACCGCAAGTAACTTTACTATTCAGCCATGTCAATTCTGAGTTTGTGAGCAGCAATACAAGTTCAAGTACAAGTAGTAATGCAAGTTCTACTAAGATTATATTTTTACCTATAAAGCAATGAATTTCAATATGACAATTTCCATCTTCAAATACTATCAGATGGAAGCAATGCTGCTCCATTATCTGAAATGAAAAGTCAAATCGGTCAATAAGATTGCGAGATATAAATATTTGAATGAAATGAACATAAATGCAGTCCTCCGGCATAACGACAAAAACTAGGTCAGAATTTGACGTGTTGCGCTTAAAATTAGGCCTAAACACAAGTAAATTGACCTAGCTGCCCCCAGGTGGCTGTCTTTAAGCTCATTGGAACCGTGGCTTCTGACATTTCGAGCTTATAAGTCGGCCATTAATTTTCAGTAACTTTTTTGCTTGCATTATAAATACTGCGTTTCTGCGGAATAGATATTGTTGGGCCAGCTCGATTTTTATTATGTGTCCCCTCTTGCCTTTTCAAATGGAGGAAAATTTCAAGCTCGTAGCTTAAACTTCGCCCGGGTGGGGGTCTTTTGAGACCCCCTCGGGTTTTTCCGAAGTGACAAAAAACGGCGGCGCGCAGCGCCGTAAAACTTGGTCTAGCTGTTCCTTCATCATTTTTACATCTTTTCTGAAAATTTTAGCTCAAGGTCATGTCAGGTCAGGTCACAAGGCCAGGTGAAGTGACCTCACCTCAAAAATGCTTAGGACCGCATAACTAAAAGAAGGGCCAATCGATCAGGTTGAAACTCATACCACATATTGGGCCCACCAGGAGCTACGACATTTGTTCGGGAATTTTTATATTGGCGACCTAAGGTCATGTGCAGGCATGACCTCACCATTGTCAGTACATGGGGAAAATCACGAAATGAGCTTTTCTCAGTAAGTATGGATGGAATCAACTTCAAACATCGGTTATGACTTGCCCTTAGCACATTTCTAAGAATCAAGTTGATGCAAAAATTTTGACTTGTGACCTTTAAAAGGTCACCTTAGGTCAAATAAGCATTTTTGGTGTTTTAGTTTATAAATTTTGAATAAACAAAGATAGAACTTTTATTTTGTCACCAAAGTGTTTTTATAGTCACTGCAAGTCAAATGATATAGATCATGACTATATCAGGTCAAGTTGGGTCAGACCGTTGACCTGGGTCAGGTCAAATTCTTAAATTTGACCTGTGATAGCAATATTATAAATCATTCGATTTGTATTAACGAGAGGATTGCAACGGTGCATCAACTTTGGCTGTGCCTTGTTTGGTTTAGAAGTTATTAGCGAAAAAAGAAACGCCCTTATGCATGGGTGGCTATGGACATTCCCAAGAATATGCCCAATATTCAGTGACCTGTAGCTCCCTAGGCTTTGACCTGACACGAAAATGAATGCCACCACAATGAAAGAGCAACTCAAGAGCTTCGATTGGTGGTAGAAAAATGTTTCTAGCTATCATAGTTTCTGAGATATATGGGGTTTTCTTAGTACACCTCATATTAGCGATTTTGACCTATTTTGACCTCTGGTGACCTTGATATTGACCTGACAAGAAAAATGACCGAAGTATTTTCGATATCATTTTTGAAGAGCTTTCGATTGCTGTTTTTCGCTTTTTCTAGCTTTCTTAGTTTTTGAGATCGGGGGGTCTTTTTTAGCCCCCACCAGGGCGAAGATGGCTCGTACCCGCCACCGGGGCAAGGGTTAAAAAGACAAAATGCGAAAAAATACAAGATTGAAAATTTGTTTCAAAATTTCTCAAAAACTATTTTGGATTTAGATTCGGAGCCTTAGTTGGGGCGTCTGGAGAAGGAGGGCAATCGCCCTACAAAATTGCAGAGCTCTAGCATCAATTGTGAGACCCGCCGAGCGGTCAGGATAGAGCCTCTTGAGAAATCAATCCGCTTTGCTCCATGGATTTCGTTATGCGGCTCTGACAGGTATTCTGAGGATGACACATTACTGTGATAGCACGATACAAGCGCATCTATCTTAGAAATATGCATGCATTTTAAATGATGTATGTTTTTAAACTAATATTCTAGTGAATATTGAATCTTGTTTATGCATGTGTCGTGAAAGATTTTGGGAATATAAAATCAGGCATTGAATGACAGTTGTGACAGTTTAAGGACAATATTGTGATGAAATGTCTGCTTGAAATGCACAGTTCAACATGAATAGTGAAATGCAAATGCAAAACCTGGCAATTTTTATGAGTGGGCTCCAGGCACCCTTGCCCACCTCTCACGCACTACTGCACTCAGTTATAGATAAATCATTGTTAATATTAGTAAGGACATAAAAAATTATTAATAATAGTTGCTGGGATTTAACGACACACTAACTTGCAGGACTCTACTACGTCGCCAACTCCACCCTGTTGGAAAGGATTTGGTGGATTAGATCGACTTGTTCAGAGGCTCTGCCGGGACTTGAAATACTTGAATACTCCGGCCGTGCGGACTCGGACTCCGGGTGCTGTCCTCCGGCCGTGCGGACTCGGACTCCGGGTGCTGTCCTCCGGCCGTGCGGACTCGGACTCTGGGTGCTGTCCTCCCGGTCGTGCGGACTCGGACTCCGGGTGCTGTCCTCCGGCCGTGGGGACTCGGACTCCGGGTTCTGTCCTCCGGCCGTGCGGACTTGGACTCCGGGTGCTGTGCTCCCGTTTCCCTGTGCTGGTCAAAACGGCTTCAACTGCATTAGTGTCATCTTATTTTGCCTGGCTGGTCGTTGATGGGTTACGAGACCTGGCCTCGTCTCATTCGCCTCGTAGCCAATAAAAGAGGTCGAGTCCAAGGCAATGCATATTTGTGGTCTGAGCTCGTTATTGTTCTAAACTTTTGGCTTGGACAGAAAATGATTGTCTTTAAATTTTGGTCTGCTTGAAAGGTTCCCGGATGGATAGAGAGGAGGGCCCCGGAGATGAGCTCAGATGAGAGAGCTCAGGGGTCTTTTAGCCCCTGAGAGGCCCCTTAATGGGCCCTGCTCCGCTCTCCCCCATTCCTCCTGCTGGGTAGTGATGGCCCTGCCTTGTTGAATCTTCTCTGCTCTCGGACAAATCATGTATAGTGTGTTGTTGTGTTGTTTTTGCAGGGCTATGGAGGCCTACGAGAACTACCTGTGGCCGCTGCCTCAGTGGTGTCTGCGGCCCGGCTGTTTGCCCCCCTACCTGCCGCTCTGCTGTCTGCCGCTGCCCGCCTGCCCCGTCCCGGTGGCCCCCCAGAAGCCGCCCTACAGCTACATCGCCCTCATAGCCATGGCTATCAAATCAGCACCCGAGGCCAAGATGACTCTCAGCGGCATCTACAAGTACATAATGGACAATTTCCCATACTACCAGCAGAATAAACAGGTGGGAACAGCTACGTGTGTCATCAAAATGGCTTTTCGAACAGGGTATTCTTTTACCATTGTTGTTACGCTAACACTGGGCATTAGAGCGTGGCGTAGAATACCGAAATTAATATTCAGATTTTTCTCCTCTAAGTCTTATGAAGGGGTATGTAGGTACTACGTACGTACTAAAAAAATGATTTTGACATGTTAAAAACAAACGTACCTCCCGGGAACAGGCAGATTCTAAAAGGCTGTAACGAGCCATTTTTACCGTACAGCCACCGATTTCTACATCATGGGCTCACATTTAAAGTGTTTTCATTGGCCTTTCACAGCGCTAAACTTGAAAAATGTAAGTTACCAGAACCATTACTAAAGTCCATACTACCTAAACATCCAACACCTACAACGGTTATAATGTGATATAGGTGAACACACAGAAAGTTATTTAAGTTATATTTAATTTACAAACGTTTCACTGTTGTACAGCTTCATCAGTGTAATACCAAATTATAAAAATATCAATATCAAATTACAAAGTTCAGCACACAGCAGGACACAATATTTCAAACTGATTCGACAGGACATGATTTTGATTTTCATTTCTTTTCTTCTCAAATTCTCGTGCTTAATGTTTTATTTTTTTTCTTTTATAGCTAGTTTTGCCCCCAAGACGCCCAACTTACAAAACCTGACCGAAGGTTAGTGTTCGGAAGAACTGAAATGAAGGCTGCTTCGAGTGTTTTCCTAATCTGCTTGTTTTTCGTTTCGGCTAAAACTTCAGAGCCATCAAATTTTAGTAAGTGGTCACATTTGTCTATGTGAACTACTAACGCATTTGATGTTTTATGAAATCTAACGTCGCGCTTATATTCCTGTATCCTTGTTTTCAAACCTCTGCCCGTTTCCCCTATATAAGATTTTGAACATCCAGAACATGGAATGCTGTAAACTATGTTATTTTCAGAAGTAACCCTTTCTTTATGTTTTAGAATTTCTCCAGTCTTCGCTCCTGAGACTATCCCTACATTCAAACCTGAACGTGCTAAGAATTTTGAAATCGTAGTAGCTGCTTTCGAGTTCGGAATGGATATGTAGCGGTCTGATTTAGAATCGGTTTTTTTCTTGACGTGTTTTCCTTTATAAATCTTCTCTGCCTTTTGTTTGAGCATGAATAGCCACCCTCGGGGATATTTAAGTGTTTCAAATCGTTTGCAGATATGATCTATTTCAGCATGTAGATATTCAGCACTGCAAATCCTAAATGCTCGTAAAAAGAAGCCGATCACAATGCCGCTTTTTGTTTTTTCACTATGTCCAGAAAAATAATGAATGTAGTCCTCTTTGTTTGTTGGTTTTCTGTAAACCTTAAATTTTAGTCCATGATCAGTAAGAATTATTACGGTATCCAGGAATGGCTAAGAATTTTCACTTTCGATCTCTAAGGTGAATTGTATATTTTGGTCAACATTGTTGACCAAAATATACAATTCACCTTAGAGATCGAAAGTGAAAATTCTTTAGCATTCCTGGATACCGTAATCATTCTTACTGATCATGGACTAAAATTTAAGGTTTACAGAAAACCAACAAACAAAGAGGACTACATTCATTATTGACCAAAATATACATTTACCAAAATATTACATATTACCAAAATATATATTTAACATTGTTGACCAAAATATACAATTCACCTTAGAGATCAAAAGTGGAAAATTCTTAAGCATTCCTGGATACCGTAATAATTCTTACTGATCATGGACTAAAATTTAAGGTTTACAGAAAACCAACAAACAAAGAGGACTACATTCATTATTTTTCTGGACATAGTGAAAAAACAAAAAGCGGCATTGTGATCGGCTTCTTTTTACGAGCATTTAGGATTTGCAGTGCTGAATATCTACATGCTGAAATAGATCATATCTGCAAACGATTTGAAACACTTAAATATCCCCGAGGGTGGCTATTCATGCTCAAACAAAAGGCAGAGAAGATTTATAAAGGAAAACACGTCAAGAAAAAAACCGATTCTAAATCAGACCGCTACATATCCATTCCGAACTCGAAAGCAGCTACTACGATTTCAAAATTCTTAGCACGTTCAGGTTTGAATGTAGGGATAGTCTCAGGAGCGAAGACTGGAGAAATTCTAAAACATAAAGAAAGGGTTACTTCTGAAAATAACATAGTTTACAGCATTCCATGTTCTGGATGTTCAAAATCTTATATAGGGAAACGGGCAGAGGTTTGAAAACAAGGATACAGGAATATAAGCGCGACGTTAGATTTCATAAAACATCAAATGCGTTAGTAGTTCACATAGACAAATGTGACCACTTACTAAAATTTGATGGCTCTGAAGTTTTAGCCGAAACGAAAAACAAGCAGATTAGGAAAACACTCGAAGCAGCCTTCATTTCAGTTCTTCCGAACACTAACCTTCGGTCAGGTTTTGTAAGTTGGGCGTCTTGGGGGGCAAAACTAGCTATAAAAGAAAAAAATAAAACATTAAGCACGAGAATTTGAGAAGAAAAGAAATGAAAATCAAAATCATGTCCTGTCGAATCAGTTTGAAATATTGTGTCCTGCTGTGTGCTGAACTTTGTAATTTGATATTGATATTTTTATAATTTGGTATTACACTGATGAAGCTGTACAACAGTGAAACGTTTGTAAATTAAATATAACTTAAATAACTTTCTGTGTGTTCACCTATATCACATTATGTCTGTGATAACCCCACATTTGTCTGGTGAACGGTTATAATATAGGATCCCAGATTGGGCTGATGGTGGCATTTCCGCGGTCGCGATATATATCTGCCTCTCGCAGTCTGATTTCTATCGCCTCCCTAACTGACCTGCGGCCAAGGTTTGGTTCTACTGCCAGAATTTTTACATCTCTTGGATTTAAATATTTCCTACAACTATACACGTGACATGAAACTGCTGATTTTGAAAACCTACCGCTCCGAATATCTACTATGTGCTCTTCCACCCTTACCCCCAGTGGCCTCCCCGATTCCTCTACGTATTTTGACCCGTACTCACAATTTATTTCATACACTGCCCCTCTTTTTCCCTTTTTGGCTAAAGGATCCTTTACATGAGTCAACAAAGTCTTTAACCCTTGCCCCGGTGGCGGGTACGAGCCACCTTCGCCCTGGCGGGGGCTAAAAAAGACCCCACGATCTGAAAAACTAAGAGAGCTAGAAAAACGCAAAAGGGCAATCGAAAGCTCGTAAAAAATGGTAGCGAAAATATTTCGATCATTTTTCTTGTCAGGTCAATATCAAGGTCACCGGAGGTCAAAATAGGTCAAAATCGCTAATATGAGGTGTACTAAGAAAACCTCATATATTTCCGAAGCTATGATAGCTAGAAACATTTTTAACGTCATTTGAAAGCTCTTGAGTTGCTCTTTCATTACAGTGCCAATGATTTTCGGCTCACGTCAAAGCCTAGGGAGCTGCAGGTCACTGAATATTGGGAATGTTCTTGGGAATGTCCATAGCCACCCATGTATAAGGGTGTTTCCTTTTTCGCTAATAAATTCCAAACCAAGCAAGATGCAGCCATAGGTGATGTACCATTGCAATCCTGTCGTCAATACAAATCGAATGATATATAGTATTGTTATGCCAGATCAAATTTAAAATTTGACCTGACCCAGGTTAGCGGTATGACCCAACTTGAGCTGGTATAGTCATGATGTACATCATTTGACTTGCATTGACTATACAAACACTTTGGTGACAAAATAAAAGTTCTATCTTAGTTTATTTTAAATTTATAGAGTAAAACACCCAAAAAAAGCTTATTTGACCTAAAGTGACCTTTTAAAAGTCCCAACTCAACATTTTGGCATAAACTTCAGAAATGGGCTAAGATCAAATCGTAACAGATGTTTGAAGATGATTCCATCCATACTTACTGAGAAAAGCTCGTTTCGTGATTTTCCCCATGTATTTACAATGGGGAGGTCATGCTCTGCACATGACCTTAGGTCGCCAATATAAAAAATCCCGAACAAATGTCGTAGCTCCTGGTGGGCCCAATATGTGGTATGAGTTTCAACCTGATCGATTGGCCCTTCTTTTAGTTATGCGGTCCTAAGCATTTTTGAGGTGAGGTCACTTCACCTGGCCTTGTGACCTGACCTGACATGACCTTGAGCTAAAATTTTCCAGGAAAGATGTAAAAAATGATGAAGGAACAGCTAGACCAAGTTTGGCGGCGTTGCGCGCCGCCGTTTTTTGGTCACTTGGGAAAAACCCGAGGGGGTTCTAAAAAGACCCCCACCCGGGCGAAGGTTAAGGTTGTTTAAGAGCTATGAGCCCCTTTCATCCCATGGTTGCTTAGTGGCCTACCGACTCTCTCGCTGACCCCTTTAACGTAAGGTATCGACACGTCATCATATGTGCGCTGCGGCAGCGCCCCCTGCGGTTCCCGTCCTGGTTCCTGATGTTGTCCACTTTGACTCGGCTGCTCTTGCCCACGGTCTTGCTCCTGTTGGTTGTTTTGTGTTAGCGCTCCTGCTGTTGAACCGGCTGCTTTAGGTTCCTGCTGCGATTGTTGGTGTTCCCTTTCTTGCTCTGCTCCTGTCGTTGCTGCTCCTGTTGTTACGCTTGCTTGTTGTTCCTGTTGCGGTTGCTGGCATTTCCTTCTTGACTCTGCTCCTTCCGGATCTTGTCTTCGTTCTTGTGTGAGAGCCTTATCTATGAATTTGTCCGGGTATCTGTTTTCTCGGAATATTTCCTTCAGCGTTAGCATCTCGTTTTTAGGGAGACTGAGGAAAAAAGAGGGGCAGTGTATGAAATAAATTGTGAGTGCGGGTCAAAATACGTAGGAGAATCGGGGAGACCACCGGGGGTAAGGGTGGAAGAGCACATAGGAGATATTCGGAACGGTAGGTTTTCAAAATCAGCAGTTTCATGTCATGTGTATAGTTGTATTTAGGAAATATTTAAATCCAAGAGATGTAAAAATTGCTGGCAGTAGAACCAAAGCTTGGCCGCCGGTCAGTTAGGAGGTGATAGAAATCAGACTGCGAGAGGCAGATATATATATATATATATATATATATATATATATATATATATATATATATATATATATATATATATATCGCGACCGCGGAAATGCCACCATCAGCCCATCTGGGATCCTACATTACAATCGTTGTAGGATGTTTAGGTAGTAGGTAATTTAGTAATGGTTCTGGTAACAGGTAATCTGATATTTCCAGTTATTAAATGACGACTACCACCGTGGCGCAGTTGGTTAGGGAGCCTCGGTCCACACGGCTCGTTGGAAGGCAATGTGTGCCCCAATGAGTAAAAGTTACATCATTGGAAAGCTGATAGCATGCTGATTCCAGTAAAAATTTATACATGTTCTTTGAGGGCTTTTTGAGCAATTTTTGATTCTGTGTTGTTCAAATGCACACAGTAATCTCTCTAACTTGCTCGTCACTGACATGGTGTTGTTACAACCAGAGGTGCACCGGCAGCGGCGTAGGAACTGGTTGAAAAGTGGGCAGGGGGCCGACATCTAGCAGGTCCCCAGCCCAAGAGTCCATTGGCGGACGCAGGGGGCCATTCCAGCCATGGTCCCCCAAACTATCTTTTGGCCCCCAAACACCGGACATTTTTTGAATAAAGGTGTTTACCCTAGGTCTGGAGAGCAAAAAAATTCGCTTCCACCCCCCCCACCTCCTCTTCCCCCAGGAGGAGAGACAGGCATAGGTTTGGCCCCCAAAACTCGGGTCTGCGTCCGCCCTGCAAGGGTCCCACAATTATGAACAGTTTTAAAACTGCTCATTTGGCGTCAGTAAGGCACGCATATTAAAGGGAGATACCCGAAAATTTTTGATTGGCTAGATCAAAAGGTCACAAAAAGTTGTTTCAGAAGTCCTATTCTCATTTTTGCAAATTCGGCCTGCAATTGCCTAAAAATTGCTCTCAAAGTCAACATTCCTAGACGACTTTACCGGTACACCTCTTATCGATGTAAGTGACGTACCCCGGCTAAGGCTATCAAATTCTCTAAAAAAACCGGTCCCATTTGTCCTAAGCAGTGACTTGAAAGTGTACAACTATTAAATAAAAAGTTATTTTAAAAAAGCTACAGCCAAAAATAATATTAAAACAAAAATATGACTTTTAAGAAATCACAATTGACCAATCAGAACCTACAGCCACCTCATAGGGGGTCACGTGACCTTTCTGATGCAAAAGCTTCGTCATCCTGGGGCTGAAGCAGAAAACGACTCATGACCCGAGGTACGAAACGGCTGAAGACTTGAGTAATTATGTTTTTTTCCGTTTCTAGGGCAAACTTATTCATTTTGTATTTTTTAGAGGCTTCGTAAAACTAGTCCAATACAAATAAAGTAGAACAGACATTTTTATTACAAAAAAACATTACTTTTCGACTTTAAATAGTTTTTGAAAAGTAAGTGATGGGTGAAGGTTTCAGCATTTTATCGGAACTGTTAACCTATTTCGATAATAAGTGAGTGGCCTCCCAAAACTTTGCCGAAGATACAAAAATAATTGACAGTTTCGTAATCAGGATTTTTTCAAATAGCAAGAAACCACAATAATAATTTTTCGCGTATCCCCCTTAACACACGCCCCACCGGGGGTCCGGTGCCACCTTCACCCCACCGGGGGCCATCGATAGCCCCCTCTAACTCCGAAAATATGGGGGTTAGTGCAAATCTGCAAAGTGCATTAGAAAGCTTGTGTGCATTCAGAAGAAATTACTTCACATGTTTAAGCGCTCAGGTCAATGGTTTGACCTCCAGAGGTCAAGAAAGGTCACGATAGGCTTTTTTCACTCAAATATGCAATGCTTAAAAAATCTGGGCATAACTCTTATGCCATTAGAGCTATTGAAATCTGGTCAAATACATTTGTTAGGAAATTGCCAGACTTTTTTCGCTATGTGAAACGTAAAGACCTCCCGCCAGTGGTTTGACCTCCAGAGGTCACCTCGTGACCTAATATGACCTGAGGCCACGAAAGGTCAGAAAGTGACCTTACTGTATATTAAATGAAAGCCAGTGACAAGACAAACACGATGGTGTTTGTTTCAGCGCTCTAGTTTAATTAGGTCAAAAGTTATTGTCAAAATACTGTTTTTGACCCCTGGTGACCTTGGATGACCTTGGAAAAGTCAAAGGGTAAATATTACCCCTGGGATCCGTGAAAGAGTGTCAAAAAACGTTGTTCTGAGCAGTCTGAGTATTTGCAATCATTTTTGTGGGTTTTAGATCATAAGACAGCTTTTCCCCATGCTTTTCCAATGGGAGAGGTCGCCTCCTGACCTGACCTCAGGTTATGAAATCGAAAAATCCCTAATATACACGTTATAGACCCTGGAAGGGTCATGAAGTGTAGCAAGTTTCAAATCGATCGACTAAGAAATGTAGCTCTTATAGAGCTTCAAAGTTGAAGTGAGGTGACCTTGGTTGACCTCGCCTGGTGCCCTGACCTTAGGTGATCCGGGGTAAAAATTTTCAGGGATGATGGGAAAATGATGAGGTGAGAAAACGAGCCATCAACCGCGATGCTGCTTTTCGTCGTTTTTCTGCTATCTCGAAAAAACCTTAGGGGGGCCATCGATGGCCCCGGTGGGGCGAGGGTTAAGACGGCCTGTCGACGGCTCGTCACGCCTGTCGATGGCCGAGGGACAGCTGCTACTCGGCGTTTGGAGAGCGATGTGTGTCCGGGTTAGCGCTCTGTGCTGGGAGCAGCCTGGGCTGGTGTTTGATTGGGTTCAGTTTTCGGGGTCCACCTGAAAGCACTCGG
The DNA here is from genome assembly GCA_034440635.1 of Lepas anatifera. Lineage (NCBI taxonomy): Eukaryota > Metazoa > Arthropoda > Thecostraca > Lepadidae > Lepas > Lepas anatifera. The sequence goes on along the minus strand of JAOTON010000999.1, from coordinate 1,075,016 downwards.
GTAGTAGGTGCCTAGGCCTTTTTCAAGAAGCGCTTCCGATCCAGGGGCTTGCAGAGGGCGTACGGCAGAACTGGAGCTTTTCCTCACAAGCTGTCGTGCCGGCTTGGCTTTCTTGTTTTATATTCCAGTTGCTGATATTTTTATATGCGTTGCAGGAACCCACCACAGAAAAGTGTGTGGGGGGGGGCAGCGACTCCCCTGGGCTGCCCCGTCCCGGTTCCAATGCCTATGCCGCTCAGGAGCCGCCAAGTCATTGTAGAGGCCCCTCAGTGCCCAAACCATGGTTCAAGAACCAAATCGTTTGGCTCTGGGGGCCCCAGACCAGCTCATAGGCTAAGAGACTAGCTTATTAACACGCGCATCGACGGGGTCGGATACCCGCCACCCCCTCGGGTTTTTCGGAAAACCATAAAAACGGGGGCGCGTAGCGCCGCCGTACTTGGTATACCTTTTCCCTCATTATTTTTACAACTTTTGTCAAAATTTTAAGGTTAGGTCATCTCAGGTCAGGTTACCAGTACAGGTCAAGTGATCTGACCTCAAAAATAGTTTAAGATAGCACAAGTCAGAACAGGGTTAACTTATCCGATTGACACTCATATCACGCAATGTTCCCACCGAGTTCTCTAAAATATGTTCTAGTATTTTTTATATCGATGACCTAAGGTCAGGTACGAGCCATGACCTCTCCATTGGAAATACATGGGAAAAATGGTTTTAACTGAATAACTCAGTAATGAATAGATATGGAGTATTTATTTTAACTGCATTAGACTTGCCTTGTCATTGCAGTTCTAATGATAAGCATTTTACCCAATTTGACCTTGACCTGATCTCAGGTCAGGTCAAATCCTGATTTGACCTAGCATGGTCATACTATATATCATTCGATTCGGCTTGCTGTGAGGATTCATATAGTTGAAATCGTTTTGCTCTATCTTTACTTGTTTAGATGTAATGGCCGAAAAATTGAATTTACATGTTATCCCTATGACGGTATGTTTTGACCTCTAATGACCTTAAACGTGACCTGACAAAAATGGTTTAAATATGTTCGATGGAGAAATGGGGCTACCCAACGCCGATTACCGTTTTTCGCTACCTAGCGCGGTTCTCAAGATCGTAGGGGGGCGGGTACCCGCCCCCGTCAAGGCGAAGGTGGTCCAGACCCCCGCAGAGGTCAAGAACATCTCAAGTTGGCTACCCACATATCCTTGATGCGACCAACATGGCTACCTGAAGTGAAATAGACTTTTGCGTGAACTGAGGCTTTAAATTGCTCCCAGAAAATATGTCTTAGTGAGTAAAAATTTACTCTCAAAAAGTGGAAGCATGAAAGGAATTAAATTTACTGTGATTTGACATATACTATACTCCTAGTACCAAACAGCGAAAGGTTAAGTATATGTGCAGTGATTACAAATTGTGTGTGCCGTAATACAAGCATGTGTTCTTTAGCTGCTCATATTAATCAGTCAAAAAATGTAATCAAATACCTAATACAAAAGACATAAAAAATCATATGTGCCGTCAGAGTTCAGTACCCCTACTGCAACTGCTTGCTATGATCAATAATTGCTTAGATCATCATTGCTAAGATGGCAGACAATCACCATTTGACTGTAGCAGTCACCATGGTGAGACTTAAGCTTCTTGAAGGATACATTTAATTAACATTTTGTTAAAATAATACATAAAATTTAAATATGTCCAATGCCTGCAACCAAATATAGGTACTCAGCCAGAGGACAAGTACCTCCTAATACCACAGCCATCATCCAGCAAATCCTAGAAAGATTGAAGCAGATCAATGAGCATCACCACATTCACCTGCTCAATGGAAACTTATGTGGAATCATCACAATTTTGTTAAGCTTGATTTGATAAAATTGACTTAGGTAGGCACCAAAGAAACCTACCTGCAGTTTACTTGACTTCATGGGCACCAAACAGCATATAATTTTTCATGTGCAAAGCCAGAAGTTGCAACTCTCATATTGATCTCCACAGGTCTACAGTTTGGATATCTCGCCCGCACTTGATTAAAATGTGTGCTCTAATTGACACCCTCACATCGCGCTACTCTCCTGGGCTTTTGAGATCTGGCAGACTTCACTTTGTCCTACGTTTCTCTGGCTGAGGCATAATATATAAAAATTGGTAGTGGGTTTACCACTGACAACAGAACCTCCTATTTTGATTTAGGTCAAACAAAATCTACAGCCTCATAGTAAGGTACCTACACAGCAGCTTCAACACGTATTTCTGACTGTTTTCTTCTCGCTACTCCCGCGCCAGAAACGCAAAATTTTGTGGTTACCCGAGTGGCTACCTGGTGGTCCGTAATCGTTTTCGTTGCCGGCCTGGCTACCAGACCATCTCTAATTCCGTAAAACGAGTCCTCAAGTACAACGTAAGCAGTGGAGTTACTATCTCATGCAGAGTAATTTCACTATGAATCCTGATATACACTTTAAAGTTTTATCTTTTTGTTCAAAATAAATGGTTAAATTCATATAAGAGAATGAATATTACCGTTCTCATGTCATCATAATTTAGAGTACCTTTTTCTCATGGCTTTATATGGGTCAATTTCGTTGCCGATGTGGTTACCTACCCATCTCTAACTTAGCTGTGAAATAACGCGAGTGTGTAAGGATAAATTATTTGTTGTTAAGATGTTCCCTGGCCTCTCCCCTCGAATCCGGAAATGTAAAAAACACTGAAGATTATATATTCGGGCACAGCCCTTCATCAGAATCGTGGAGTAAATATCAATAATTCTCAGTCCTAGTATAGCCAGACCTCGAATTGAGCTTCACACAAAAATGCCTTTTAGTCGATGGTAAAATTTAGGTGTGGATGTCTACTGTTCATATAGCTAAGGAAGTCATCCAAAGCTTCCTGCCCATGCGAGAAGATACCTGCATAATCGTCAATGTACCTTACCAAGAACTCTGGTTTGACAGGACATGTAGCTAACGTATTGGTTTCAAACATATCTAAGAACAGAATGGCCAAGGCAGGTGCACATGGAGCACACGGGTAGTGGGAGTGGGGTGCCCTATTTGGATACGTTAGTCACAGCAGAAACACACAGCCAAAACACTAAGATAGAGACAGAGCTCTACATCAAACCAACCAACTCGGGAATCATCCTCCATAGTACATCTGCCCATCCTACGTCTACGAAACACAATATTATCCGAAACATGTTCCACAGGGCTATGGATAACCCATCGGGCCCAGAGAAAGAGAGAAAAAGCGTAGATAAGATTTGGAATCTGCTTCTAAAAAATGGGTATCATGCAGGGCTTCTCAGGCGTTTGTTGAGGGAGGTTAGACTAGCTAGGACAGGTAACGGAAGGTGCAAGAAAAAGAAAGAAGGCTCAGATTCTTATGATGGGTTCTTGACTTTGCCGTACGTAGACGAACAGCTACTCTGTAAAATAAAAAAAGGTCGTAAAGAAATCTAACCTGAAAGTACATATAGCCTGGAAGAATAACAAGAAACTTAAGTCGTCATTGGTTAGGTCGGCCATTTCTAAGCCAAAATGTCCTGGGGGTCAGAGGTGTCATTTATGCAGGTCAGGTTTTAAAGGCGACTGCACACAGAAAAAATTTAGTGTATCAAATAGACTGTAGACTGTGTAACCAGGATCAAAACAGGGCTCAATACGTAGGGGAGTCGATGAGGCCCGTCCGATTGCGATTTAACGAACATTTGCGGGACGCGAAAAATAAAACTAGGAACACACCTCTAGGAGATCATTTCCTCGAGAAACATGCAGCACAGGTCACTCAGGCTATATCAGAACCACTTGAGCTAAAAGTAGTTCATCGAGCACGTGATCATCCAGATAGAAAGATAGCCGAATCCATAATCATTCAGGATCGTCATCCCAGCCTTAACCCTTGCCCCGGTGGCGGGTACGAGCCACCTTCGCCCTGGTGGGGGGGGCTAAAAAAAGACCCCCCACGATCTCAAAAACTAAGAGAGCTAGAAAAAAGCGCAAAACGGCAATCGAAAGCTCTTCGAAATTGATATCGAAAATACTTCGGTCATTTTTCTTGTCAGGTCAATATCAAGGTCACCAGAGGTCAAAATAGGTCAAAATCGCTAATATGAGGTGTACTAAGAAAACCTCCTATATCTCAGAAACTATGATAGCTAGAAACATTTTTCTAACACCATTCGAAAGCTCTTGAGATGCGCTTTCATTACAGTGGCATTCATTTTCGTGTCAGGTCAAAGCCTAGGGAGCTACAGGTCACTACATATTGGGCATATTCTTGGGAATGTCCATAGCCACCCATGCATAAGGGCGTTTACTTTTTCGCTAATATCTTCCAAACCAAACAAGATACAGCCATAGTTTATGCACCATTGCAATCCTCTGGTCAATACGAATCGAATGATATATGATATTGCTATGCCAGGCCAAATTTAAGAATTTGACCTGACCCAGGTCAACGGTCTGACCTAACTTGACCTGGTATAGTCATGATGTATATCATTTGACTTCCAGTGACTATACAAACACTTTGGTGACAAAATAAAGCTCTATTTTAGTTTATTCAAAATTTATAGAGAAAAACACAAAAAATGCTTATTTGACCTAAGGTGACCTTTTAAAGGTCACAAGTCAAAAATTTTGGTATCAGCTTCAGAAATGGGCTAAGAACAAGTCGCAACCGATGTTTGAAGTTGATTCCATCCATACTTACTGAGAAAAGCTCATTTCGTGATTTTCCCCATGTATTGTCAATGGGGAGGTCATGCTCTGCACATGACCTTAGGTCACCAATATCAAAAATCCCGGAACAAATGTTGTAGCTCCTGGTGGGCCCAAGATGTAGTATGAGTTTCAACTTGATCGATTAACTCTTCTTTTAGTTATGCCGTCCTAAGTATTTTTTGAGGTGAGGTCACTTCACCTGACCTGGTGACCTGACCTGATATGACCTTGAGCCAAAATTTTCAGGAAAGATGTAAAAATGATGAAGGAACAGCTAGACCAAGTTTGGCGGCGCTGCGCGCCGCCGTTTTTGGTCACTTCGGAAAAACCCGAGGGGGGTCTAAAAAAACCCCCACCCGGGCGAAGGTTAACGTACAAGGTACGTCCTGGCCTATTATGCGGGTCTAGGATAGGCTATCACTTAACAGCAGTGGCTTAAGAGGTAAGGGAGGGATCAGCGTAAGTATATGTGTTCTGGGGTATGACTTCCTTACATTATTGATAGTGTTATTGATGCTAGACGTATATGCTTTTGACGTTTAACTTTGGGCCCGATTTACAGGCTGGGAAAAAGGGCTATGATGGTTGAATTAGTTTAGCTAGTCAGAAGTGATGGACTTAGGTCACAGGTAAGGCTCAGGTTTTTTAGGTAATTTAACTGTGATGGTGCTTTTCTGCAACCAGATGTATACTCTTTCAACGCTTAACGTTGGGCCAGAGGTACAGGCTGGGAAAAAGTGTTTATTAATGATTGATTAGATTAACTAGCTCAGAGAGATGTTTTGATTTTAGGGGTACGTACTAGGGTTGAGGTTTTTGAAATATGCAACTAATTATTGATAATACTTTTCTGCAGCTAGACGTATAACCATTCGACACTTAACGTTGGGCTAGAGGTACAGGCTGAGGAAAAGTATTTACCAATGATTGTTCACATTAACTAGCTATAAAAGTTGCATTTGTTTAAGAGGTACATACTAAGGGCAAGGGTTGTTGAATAAGTATAATGTAAAATTTATAATGCTTTTTTTACAGCCACACATATACTCTTTCGACGCTTAACGTTGGGCCAGAGGAGCAGGCTGTGGAAAATGGGTTTATCAATTATAAAAAAGTTGACCTTGACCACTAGGTACAATCTTAACTAAATAATTCGAGGGAGGCTTTTATTGTAAAAATATAGCATCATCCTAAAGGGGAAAGTATGCAGTCTTTACACCGATCTAGTATCACGTCTACTAGTGCTTGATAGGTAGTTTTTGGTTAGCATTTTAGCTGCAGTCGACGGAAAAATAGTAAATAAGAAGAACAGAAATATTCAAATAACCGATTAAGGTACTTCAGCGAGTTTTTCACTATTAATCAAAAGCTAGTGTTTGGCTGAAATAATAGAAAAGACTGTCACAAATACTGCTCTAGGTTGGTCGTATTGTCGGCATTACTTTTAGGTTAGAGGTACCAATATGGTTGTTGTCACGACATCCAATCTTATTTTTAACATGCCCATATTCACACTGACTTAGTTTCCATGACCAAAATACCACCCGCATCGGACCACCGATCAGTATGCATCGTGGAGTCGTGGAGGTCGTCAAGTGCGATCTTCCCAGCACTTGAGCACGGACCCTGTCATATTACTCGGGAAATATCACTTGACACACTCCATCGGTAGTCCGATCCGGATCGCAATTTGGTCACGGAGACTAGGTCCCTAGCTGATGATTTTCACGAATGACTCTCAGTCCGAATCATAAAACTTTTAGCATGCAAGGTGGGGACCATTCTGATCCCTAGCCTGCCCCACCAGGTCACCAGCTTTTCATGGTTTTCTTCATTGTGTACCGGCGGCATTTTAGTCCCTGAATTCCAGCACACCAGCTCTTCTGCCAAGCACTATTGTGACCCTTGCCCATGGATTTTATGGTCCCCTAAATCAGTGCAAAAAATGTTCACGCGAAGAAACTCAGGGAGCAGAAGTGACATTTTCATTTTTGATTTGTCCCTTTTGAGTGCCCTTCTCTCCCTTCTCCTTTGAGTGCCCTTCTCTTCTCAGTTCAGTTCAGTATATTAAGAAACAATCCACACGAGTTAAAAACAATGGGATGGCTTTTCGTGTTCCCACGTCAGTCGTTAAAAGAAGGTAACACTTAAGATAAGATAAAAACTTGGGATAAAAGACAGAAAAAATCATGCATACAGAGTAAAGTCACACATAAAACCATACATAAAACAAATACGATCACTGCAGCTCTCTCATCTGTCTCTCCAGCAGCATACATCTTAGAGTTGCCTTGAAAGGCACGTCTTCTCCTATATCCAGCTTGTTCAGCAAAGCTGCCCCCGGTATGCCAGCCTACGCCGCCCGGCTTCAGTCCGGATCCGCGGGAGGAACAGCTCCGCTGACCGGCGTGTCGCGTGGTTGTGAATGGTGTTGCGTGGTGGTCCTATGGTGTTAGCTATGTATGGTGGAGTGCCAGTGTGAATGGTTTTGTGAAGTGAGGAAAGTGTGTGATAGTGAATGAGGCTGTTGGCGTCCAGCCACTTCAGCCACTTCTCCTATTGTCCCTTGTCACGGCTTGAACTTAGTATAAAATCCATTGATCCAAATGGAATCCTATCAGTGTTGTTTTCATTCCCTCTGCTTAGCTCACCTCCAATCCAGCAGATTTTACAAAATCTATAATAAGATAACGAAAGAAGTGTCTTATTTCACATGCTGACCAATGAATAATGATATCAAATGGGCTAACAAACTCGTACAAGGTATATGAAAATAGACCTACTTACTTATGATGAAGCATGTTTTGATTTAATAGGCTCAAAATTTTGTCCAAGTAGCTTCTTGGAAGGAATAAAAATCCTCTATAATAAAAACTAAACCATTAGTTCATGGGTCCAAGTATCATTTTGTACAATGTTAGTACAACAGTAGTTTTTTTCTTTGCAGTCTTGCACTTTATTTGGAACAATGAGGCTGTTCCAGACACTCTTTTGAAAACAGGAGATGTTTAAGTGCCAGAAGTTTTTCCAAACATATCCAGGCTAAATGGCACAGACTAATGTAAAAAAATCTGCCATAAATCTCTCGTCACAGATATGTTCAATTATGAAACATTTAAAACAATCTTTTGGATCATTCACCTTAGGTATATTTCCTCAAAATATATGGTTCCAAGACCACTCACCTTTCCCAAGAGGGTCTGGAATGACCGAATATCTAAATGTGAATGGTAATTTCATTTTTCATTCTGGCTGATATTTCACAGACAGAACCAATAAGCTTTTTAAGAATGTCAAGGGTTTCGGCATCTGGTCGGAAATTTAATCTTAATCAACTGGGAGGAAGGTAGAGCTGTAGTCAGAATTATAAAAAAATGTTTTGTAGGTATGCTCAATGATAGGAATACTGACTCATAATTGGGCACGTTTCACCCCAAATAGGAAAGCTTATTTTCAAAATATGGAATGTTTGGGTTCTTTCTTAAGAAAGTCCAACAGGCCCAAAACAAATTTGGGAATGCTGACAACAGTCTCCAACACTGAATAGCCTTGAATGTTTTTAAGGGAAAGTAAGGAAATATTATGGCTGTGATGGGGAAACGCATTCAGGCTTCAAATTTTCCAAGCTGTATCACAAAATATACTTTGAGAACAGAAACATATCTTTGTGTACTTTGCTTGATAACTTTTATGTGAAGGGCAGGTTATTTCTAAAATGAAATGCTCATACCGACAGCATTTCCAAAAATCTTAGAAGACGAGCCAGATATTTTAATGTGACCAGAAAACTTTTGTATGTATACTGCAAATTCCAAACCTTACAATAAGTTGCAAAGTCTGCCCCAAATTGGGAAGGAATTTTGTTTCTTTAACATTCTTCAATAAATCGATGCTGTTCGCTTGGCTAGCATTTTTCAATCCTAGCCATTAAAAAGGATTAGCAGCATTATATTTACTAGAGATGCTTCCCTCTCATATTTTGATGTTTTAGCTTCTGTGCTTGTCCCAGTCCTTCTACCCCTGCCCTAAATTATAAGCAAACTTTGTTAAACCAGAGAAAATCCATCTGAAGACACCAACAAGATCATATTGGAACTCACCCTATTTTTCAAACGGGCCGATAAGGCAAACACAATTAAGCTCTACACACTGCAAGTACCTAAGCCACATGATCAAATAGTCTGTGCTTGTTTGACACGAAAATAAGAGCCTTAATACTAATATGGTATACATGCCTGAAGTAACCACAGACCTCAACTTACCTGGACCTGGATTGACCATTCCAAAATGCCTCACTTTTCAACTATTGGAACAGAGAACAATAATTTCCACTCGCAGATCACTGACAAATATTGCAGACAGCTTCCAAAGTTCCATGATTGATTAAAATAAGGCACATTTATTCCAACCTACATGGTATGCGTGCCAGGTCACTGTGTATTAGGGGGGGCCCTTTTGGCAACTTTTTCTTTAATGTTTCGGGACCAGTGGGTTTCTGATGTTCTCGGACCCACTGATTTCGAATTTGACCTTGAAATTTTGAATTTCGAATTTTTTCAGCCCGCCCCTGCGCCTTCAAGTTTTCGAAAAACAGAGAAAATGCAGGTTTTTGCATCTCCAAATAGCAATCACTGAGAAGAGCAAAATAAAATTTAATTCATCAGTTAGAACAGTTTCTTACCTACAGATCTGCGCAAACTGCATGTTCATGGGGTTTCTTATGCCTTATTTATTGCGCCTCAAATATTGGGATTTTTTGCCTAACGGTGGTATACTGTGCCGCACGGCACCTTACGGCGCGTTGCTCTCCGGGCAGTCCAGGAAGCATGCCAACTTAAAATGTGGTACTTTTACATTATATTTCGCATGAATTGGATGAGGAATGCCAGTGTACATGGTTTCCTATTTCAAAAGGTGACAGGGGCGGATGTAAGCAATTATTTTTCGGGAGAAAATTAGCGAAAATAGTGAAAAATCCTTTATTTAGAAAGAAAGTGAGGCAAATCGGCAAACCTTGGCGACCGACCGGTTTCGGTAGGTTGTGCCACTCTTGATTAGGGGATACCACGATATCAGAAAATTAAGCATTATGACAAGAACTGTAGTTAAAAGGCATAAAAACAAAACATTGTCAGAGTACCTTTATTACTCGATGAAGAAAGACGACAGCCTTCCACTGTCATGAGCTACAGGGACAAGGACTGAACCGAAAGCAGAATCGACTCCGGGCACCACTCGCGTCTATTTTCCCTGACGGCAGCGAAACGTATCTTGTTAAGCGCCTTGCCATCTTGTCAGCGCACCACACGCTGGCAACTGACTCGCTATCAGTTTTAAGGCCCTCTATTGACTGAGTGTGGCACGGAATGCCTGTCCGGAGAGATGACCCGACTAAAGTCCTGAGTTGGGTCTGCGTAAAGCCGTTCAGGAAGGGTGCCTCCACATTGGATGCATGGCAGACCCTTTTTTACGCTGCTGTACAGCTCCATGTAGCTGGTTGCACACCGCTTGAGCTGCCCCGGCAGCACCTGGTAGCGCCGGACACAGGCACCATGCGCTCGGCCCTTCAAAGTTGGACCTGTGCGCCCACCAGAGGAGCTGTCCGCCGGCTGCTGGGAGGTGCTGGGAGAGCACTGCCCGCTCTCAGAAGCGACGCGCTGCTCACTGCAGGAGGTGTTGGATGTACGCGCCAGATAGGGACTTGACTTGACGCGCCAGATAGGGACTTGAGTCGCTCTTGACTCTGGGGAAGTTGGCGATTGGCAGCAAGTGCACTGCCCCAGAGATTTCTCTCCCTATTCAGCTGGGACCTGAAGCTAGCGTACCTCTGTGCAAAGACGGGATACGGGGATGCTAGTGCTGTCGCCCATAAGGCACACGACAAACTGTACCAGGCGCGGTGGTACACGGCGCAGAGTCGCTTGCTGCGTCTGTACATGTCCAGGGCTGAGCCATCGCCTGAGATAGATACAGGTACTGGTGCAGTACTTGGTCTGTGTCTACGTGCCAATGACAGTCCGAATCAAGCACGAGTGGGACGCTGTCCACGCTGCGCGCCACCTGGCAGAGGAGCTGCGGCTGCAGCGAAAGTATGTACATGACCTGTGACGCATTGACAGTTGTGCAGGATAGCGTGACGAGGGACGCTTTCATGGCGCATACGGAAAGCATCATTTTGGCGATGCTGGGTGACGACGACCAGAAAATCAGAGCTGCAGCTGTCAGTAAGATCGTCTCGTCCCGAAGCGCGAGGTTAACACAAGCGCAGATGAAGCCGGTCCCTATCCAGCGCGTACACCCAACACCTCCTGCAGTGAGCAGCACGCCACTTCTGAGAGCGGGCAGTGCTCTCCCAGCACCTCCCAGCAGCCGGCGGACAGGCCCAACGTTGAAGGGCCGAGCGCATGGTGCCTGTGTCCAAATCTACCAGGTGCTGCCGGGGCAGCTCAAGCGGTGTGCGACCAGCTACATGGAGCTGCACAGCAGCGTAAAAAGGGTCTGCCATGCACCCAATGTGGAGCCACCCTTCCTGAACGGCTTTACGCAGACCCAACTCAGGACTTTAGTCGGGTCACCCCTCCGGACAGGCATTCCGTGCTACACTCAGTCAATAGAGGGCCTTAAAACTGACAAGCGGGTCAGTTGCCAGCGTGTGCGGCGCTGACCGCCAAGATGGCAAGGCGCTTAACAAGATACGTTTCGCTGTCGTCAGGGAAAATAGACGCGCGTGGTGCCCGGAGTCGATTCTGCTTTCGGTTCAGTCCTTGTCCCTGTAGCTCATGACAGTGGAAGGCTGTCGTCTTTCTTCGTCGAGTGATCAAGGTACTCTGACAATGTTTTGTTTTTATGCCTTTTAATTACAGTTCTTTGCATAATGCCTAATTTTCTGATATCGTGGTATCCCCTAATCAAGAGTGGCACAACCTACCGAAACCGGTCGGTCGCCAAGGTTTGCCGATTTGCCTCACTTTCTTTCTAAATAAAGGATTTTTCACTATTTTCGCTAATTTTCTCCCGAAAAATAATTGCTTACATCCGCCCCTGTCACCCTTTGAAATAGAAAACCATTTAAACTGGCATTCCTCATTGAATTCATGCGAAAAATAATGTAAAAGTACCACATTTTAAGTCAGCATGTTTCCTGGACTGCCCGGAGAGCAACGCGCCGTAAGGTGCCGTGCGGCACAGTATACCACCGCTAGGCAAAAAATCGCAATATTTGAGGCGCAATAGATGAGGCATAAGAAACCCCATGAACATGCAGTTTGCGCAGATCTGTAGGTAAGAAACTGCTCTAACTGATGAATTAAATTTTATTTTGCTATTCTCAGTGATTGCTATTTGGGGATGCAAAAACCTGCATTTTCTCTGTTTTTCGAAAACTTGAAGGCGCAGGGGCGGGCTGAAAAAAATCGAAATTCAAAATTTCAAGGTCAAATTCGAAATCAGCGGGTCTGAGAACATCAGAAACCCACTGGTCCCGAAACATTAAAGAAAAAGTTGCCAAAAGGGCCCCCCTACTGTGTATTGCCACGGGTAGAAGAAAGCAAGATGGCGACCGTAACCCGAGCAGGTATTTGAAACCATAGTCAAACGACAATGGCCGAGCAAAGGGTGCAACAACGCCCTAGCTTTACCTACCAGCTATTTACAATGCCACTACAACGCCTAGTATTCAGCTAGTACAGCGCTGGTGCGCAAGCAAGGTATGAACCAGGTATGAACGAAGCGCGCACTATTGTGGCACAAGGCAAGGTTGTCATTCTCTAGTAGTTGCATTGCTTTATGCTAGTGACGTAACCAGGGTTGTTTCACTTCGGTAATTGAACTACGGTGCAACTATTGTTCTGCAATGGTACAACTTGTAGAAACACAATTTTAAGCTTGTACCTTGTAAAAATTCTTTCTGTGTTACCTGACACCAGTCCCCCATCAGCCGGCCATTGTTGTGAGCTGCTGGTGTGACGACATATGCTGACGTCACGATGAGCATCAGCCAATCGAAGCCCTTGTAGCGTTTCAAGTATGGTAGTGTTTTCCAGATCGTGACATCATCCACAGGCTGATATTTATTTCTTTTTCTAGAGGAGTATTTTAAAAACCAAATATTGAGCTTCTTGTACATTTTTCAGAGAAATCATGAGTGGTTTCATTATTTTTTGCTAAAAGTACGCCTAATTTCACTAAATTCCAGGATTCGACCAAGGTGCCACATTCCTTTTAAACTTTATAATGGATTTCAAGGGGAGTTTCAGGGGGCATGACTGTGAGTCATGAGCTGTTAAGCTGGCAGGCTGTGTTGCATCATTAGTAAATACCGATAACCTGTTTGCGGCCATAATACCGAATTGTATGGTGAACTTATCGCCTGTTTGCAGGACGTGGGGCTTTGGTGGGCTTTTGAAGGCCCTATTGGGCCTTTTTGGCTGTGGCCTTGGTGGCCTGGGTGGCTGGAGCTGGGGCTGGAGCGACAATACAGAATGACCTGAACTCCTCTATTCTGGTCGGCTGCAGAGAGCGTGCAGATGCACGGTTGACACATACAGCGTTGGCGTCAATGGCGCGCACCTGTCACGACTGTGCATTAGGATGTCCCATTTTGAGCCGACTTTTGTAAACTGAAGGTGGGCATGTCTAATCCCGTGCATTCGGACCTGCTGAGTTCAATGACATCAACATTATTGAAATTGGACAATATCTAGGGGCTGCAAATTTGATTTCAAATTTGGAGTTTTTCTAAAAGTGGGCGAATTTTCAACCATTTACGTCACTATCTTTTTTGGTTTAGAGTAACAAAATATAGAGCATCGTCTTTTTTGTCATCAGAGCTATCATGTGTTACTCAATTTGATAGCTTTTTAGCACTTGGTCAGGTAAGGCGTCAGATAATTGTTCCAAATGGGTCAGAAATTACTATCTCTGGCTAGGATCAAATATTTCACCGTGCATGCAGTGGAGGATCCAAGGGGGAAAGGCATTTCCCTCAAACGGAAAAGCTCGGGGCAAAACCATGCTTTTGCCCCCCAAGTGATCGACCTCCTTTTTTCCCCGACTCCTTTTTAGTTTATAAGCAAGATTCTGGTGCTTCAACTCTCAACTTCAAACAGAACCAGTTAAGTTCATTGTAAATATTGGGCCTCGGACTGGAAAAAGTATCTCGAGCCCATATTTTTCATCCCGTGACGTTTTCTTTGCTTTTCGCTTTAAATACCGAAAATTATACCGGCAAGTATTATTTTAGCGCAGCTTTCACGGCGTGACGTTTTTTTTTGCTTTTCGACTTTTGACTTTGGTTTGCCTCTCCCAAACCGACCGGCTAGATCCGCCACTGCGGACATGACACGAAAACAACATCACACAAAGTGAAGATGATTTGACTGCTCAAGAGCTACTGGAAGAATTTATCATTTTACTTGTCATTCTCTCCAGGTCCGCTTTGGTGTCTGTTGATTGTCAGAGCCGCCTGACGAAATCCATGGAGCGAAGCGGATTGAGATTTCCCAAGCGGCTCTATACTGGCCGCTCGGTGGGTCTCGTCATGGTCTGTCAGAGCCGCCTGACGAAATCCATGGAGCGAAGCGGATTGAGATTTCTCAAGCGGCTCTATACTGGCCGCTCGGTGGGTCTCGTCATGGTCTGTTGTCGGCGTTGTCGTCTTTGTTGTCTGTCCGTCCTGAGAATTGATGCCAGAGCTCTGCAATTGTGTATGAAGATAGCCCTCCTACGCCAGATGCCCAAACTGAAGCCCCGAGTCGAAATCCGAAATAGTTTTTTTAGAAATTTTGGAGAAAAACTTGCTGTTTTATATTTTTCTAACTTTTACTTCTTAAGCTACGAACTTGAAATTGGTGTTCCTTTAAAAGGTAACAAGCGCCAGCAAAGGAAAAAATTGAGCTGATCTGACAGTATTCATTCCGCAAAAACGCGGTATTTCTCACGCGAGCAAAAAACCTACTGAAAATTGATGGCCGACTTGTACGCTCAAAATGTCACAAAGTTACCTGGGGGTAGCTAGTTTAATTTTCTTGTGCTGAGGCATAGTTTTGAGTAAAAACCGTAAAATATTTTGACCTAGTTTTTACCGTTCCTCCGGAAGACTGCATTTTTGTTCATTTCATTCCAACGTTGACATCTCGCAATTTCATTGACCGATTTGAGTTTTTATTTCAGATAACGAAAGAACATTGCTTCCTCCTGGTAATAAGTGGACATGGAAATCGTGATAATGAATTCTTTGTTTTATAGGCATAAATAGAATTTGAGTAAAACAACTTTTTATTTGCAGCTTCCTGGTTCCGAGCTCATGTAATTCACAAACTCAGAATTGACATGGCTGAATAGGAAAGTTAGTTGCGGTCATTTCACTCACTAATACTACCCACCTATATCTAATGGCTTTCGAGTAATTAGTCCGAAAATGCATTTCAAGGTGCTAAATTTCTCGGAACATCTTTGTTTCTCACCATGGTTTCAAGTCCTTAAAATGAATGGAAGTGAATGAAATTTGGCATGAAGCCAGCTTAGCCACCTGGGTCACCGATACAAGTAATTCCAGGTCAAAATAACGCTTGGATCGTCTTCTAGAAGCAACTTTATACCGTGCCTTGTCTGTATGAACACAGAAGCCGGCGCCACGGTCACAGTATTGTTGGTTGAGTGATATCGGCCTGTGACCTGACCTTTAGGGATTGGAATAAGGCAATAAGCTCTTTTACTTTGAATCTGGCAGAAATTTCATACTGAGAGCTTTGGGTGAACTTGATATGCCAGTAGTGGTTTCTCAACACACACTACAAAACTGCTATCTCAGTTCAAAACCCATTATAAAAGTGGGACTCTCCCTTTAAGAAAACTTTATTGTCTGTTTCCAGGGTTGGCAAAACTCCATTCGTCACAACCTCAGCCTAAACGACTGTTTTCGAAAGCTGCCGCGGCAAAAGGGAAAACCAGGCAAGGGCAGCTTCTGGACTTTGGACGAGCGCTATGCCGACATGTTCGAACACGGCAACTTCCGCAGACGAAAGCGACGTCTGCGCAGTTCCACCAATCAGCATTCAGAGGTGGCAGAGCTGTCGAGAGCGGGAGCGGCGAGGACGGTCGAGAAAACAGGCGGCTATCCATCGAGTTGGCCAGCTGGAGATTCGACAGGAGCGAAGGCCAAAGGCGCTGATCTGGCCACGGACTTTTCAATGGGGACAATTGCATCCCGGCGCGGCCTGACTGCAGCCACTGAGAGGAGTTCGGCCACACCAGTCGCCTCCAAGTCTTCTCTTTTCACCATTGAAAATATAATCAAGCAGGAGACGTCAGTCTTCACGACAGTGTCACTTCAGTAGCTTCGGCAAAGAGGAAATGCGTAAGCCAAAAGCTGCGAAATCGAGAATCGAGCTGGCGGTGACATTGAGCCTATGAATGTCAGTTTTAGCTAGGCTGTTTTGTTTTTTAGGGGGAGGGACGTTTCTTTGTGGTCTCGACCGTAAGGAAACGAGTCGAAGCTAGTGTCCTCGCTTGTAGTCGAACATTACTCCTTCGTGACAGCTAGTGAGAATGATGGATTTATATTGGGCGAAATATGGATGGATGCAACCGAGCTACCAGGGCCTGCCGGCGCGGTAGATGCAGGACCTGCCACCCCGGTAGATGCAGGGCCTGCCACCCCGGTAGATGCAGGGCCTGCCGGCGCGGTAGATGCAGGGCCTGCCACCCCGGTAGATGCAGGGCCTGCCGGCGCGGTAGATGCAGGGCCTGCCACCCCGGTAGATGCAGGGCCTGCTGCCGTGGTAGATGCAGGGCCTGCCACCCCGGTAGATGCAGGGCTTGCCACCCCGGTAGATGCAGGACCTGCCACCCCGGTAGATGCAGGGCCTGCCGGCGCGGTAGATGCAGGGCCTGCCACCCCGGTAGATGCAGGGCCTGCTGCCGTGGTAGATGCAGGGCCTGCCACCCCGGTAGATGCAGGGCCTGCTGCCGCGGTAGATGCAGGGCCTGCCACCCCGGTAGATGCAGGGCCTGCCACCCCGGTAGATGCAAGACCTGCCACCCCGGTAGATGCAGGGCCTGCTGCCGTGGTAGATGCAGGGCCTGCCACCCCGGTAGATGCAGGGCCTGCTGCCGTGGTAGATGCAGGGCCTGCCACCCCGGTAGATGCAGGGCCTGCCACCCCGGTAGATGCAGGACCTGCCACCCCGGTAGATGCAGGGCCTGCTGCCGCGGTAGATGCAGGGCTTGCCACCCCGGTAGATGCAGGGCCTGCCACCCCGGTAGATGCAGGGCCTGCCACCCCGGTAGATGCAGGGCCTGCCACCCCGGTAGATGCAGGGCCTGCCACCCCGGTAGATGCAGGGCCTGCCACCCCGGTAGATGCAGGGCCTGCCACCCCGGTAGATGCAGGGCCTGCCACCCCGGTAGATGCAGGGCCTGCCACCCCGGTAGATGCAGGGCCTGCCACCCCGGTAGATGCAGGGCCTGCCACCCCGGTAGATGCAGGGCCTGCCGGCGCGGTAGATGCAGGGCCTGCCGGCGCGGTAGATGCAGGGCCTGCCGGCGCGGTAGATGCAGGGCCTGCCACCCCGGTAGATGCAGGACCTGCCACCCCGGTAGATGCAGGGCCTGCCGGCGCGGTAGATGCAGGGCCTGCCGGCGCGGTAGATGCAGGGCCTGCCGGCGCGGTAGATGCAGGACCTGCCACCCCGGTAGATGCAGGGCCTGCCGCCCCGGTAGATGCAGGACCTGCCACCCCGGTAGATGCAGGGCCTGCCACCCCGGTAGATGCAGGACCTGCCACCCCGGTAGATGCAGGGCCTTCCGCCCCGGTAGCTCGGTAGAGTATTGGAATCCGGCCTGCTCAGAAAACCGTGCAGTGACAGTACAAGCTTGGGATCGGTTCCCCTGAGGCACCCCAGCGCTCAATATTTACCCGACGAAGGTTGCCTGGCAACTGACTGGTGAAAGGGGTGACCTGAGCGGGGCGGCCGTTACTGCGCTTTGTGGGACATTAAATTTTGGCTTCCAAATCAACCCTTCACTGCGGGAGTTGTGTAATGATTGCTCCCCCCGGTTTATACCTGCAGTTCTGTTTCACTTTAAATCGGCTCGCCAGTGTTGTGCCTGTTCAGGTTTCTTTCTTTTAGATAGCTTTCCTGTCATTGTGTGTCACGTCCAATATCAGCGGGCCGCGACCAGCATACATACGTCAATATTAGTTACCATTGCGACTTACAACCTATTGCCACGGGTATGTGATTAGGAGGTCATCCCAGGCAGGCGTGCCACGGAACGTCATGGTACAATCAATGGTACAAGTACTATGTCAGTGAACATGTACCCTGTACGTACTGGCATACGACGATGAGGTAGCTGGACCGTCATCGATCCATTATCTGTTTGCCTGAACAAAGCCACCAAACTCCACCCCTGGAGGGACACTTCTGACTCGACTGCCCGCGCGGACGCATCTCCTGTGGTCTCTTGACCACTGAAGACTGACAATGACTTAAGAACTTTGATTCAGGCACAGAATGGATCGGTGTCGTTTCGGCCTTGCACGTTTTGCCTGGTGTGTGCTGTTTTGTCTTCATACAGACAGCATGGGTATAAATTTAAACATTCATTCTAAATTCGATCCAATACAACGCCGATTAGTGAACCGAAAAGTGTTTGGCCCACGCTGGTAACGCTGACCACTAGACAGACGAAAACGGCACCGTACTCCGAGAAGAGGAGAAGAAACAACGCGAGAAAGGTCGACTAGAACAAACTGAAACTAAGGCCAACCAGTACCAACTGACTTCAACCGTTACAGTTGTTCGCTCGGGTGATGGGGTCGGAGTTTCCGTGACAAGTCTCTTGATGGCTTTAGCGACGCTTTGGTCCCAAAGCCGAACGTGCAATATTTGGAAAAATATACAATAAAAAGCATTGCACATTGAAATGTTACTGATATGTTAAAAAAACATAGCCCAGAGAAAACATTAGCCCATAGACTAATTTTTCCAGCGAAATAAATGCAGGCATTGTGCCGGGCTCCTTTCGCTTATTTTTATTTGCTTTTGTCAAGATGATACGGTAAACCCATATCGCGGATTGGTGTACCTTCTGAGTGTATGTGATGTAGCGCAGCGGTGCACCACTTCTGAGTGTATGTGATGTAGCGCAGCGGTGCACCACTTCTGAGTGTATGTGATGTAGCGCAGCGGTGCACCGCTTCTGAGTGTATGTGATGTAGCGCAGCGGTGCACCACTTCTGAGTGTATGTGATGTAGCGCAGCGGTGCACCATTTCTGAGTGTATGTGATGTAGCGCAGCGGTGCACCGCTTCTGAATGCATGTGATGTAGCGCAGCGGTGCACCACTTCTGAGTGTATGTGATGTAGCGCAGCGGTGCACCACTTCTGAGTGTATGTGATGTAGCGCAGCGGTGCACCGCTTCTGAGTGTATGTGATGTAGCGCAGCGGTGCACCACTTCTGAGTGTATGTGATGTAGCGCAGCGGTGCACTGCTTCTGAGTGTATGTGATGTAGCGCAGCGGTGCACCGCTTCTGAGTGTATGTGATGTAGCGCAGCGGTGCACCGCTTCTGAGTGTATGTGATGTAGCGCAGCGGTGCACCGCTTCTGAGTGTATGTGATGTAGCGCAGCGGTGCACAGCTTCTGAGTGTATGTGATGGTAGCGCAGCGGTGCACCGCTTCTGAGTGTATGTGATGTAGCGCAGCGGTGCACCGCTTCTGAGTGTATGTGATGTAGCGCAGCGGTGCACCGCTTCTGAGTGTATGTGATGTAGCGCAGCGGTGCACCGCTTCTGAGTGTATGTGATGTAGCGCAGCGGTGCACCGCTTCTGAGTGTATGTGATGTAGCGCAGCGGTGCACCGCTTCTGAGTGTATGTGATGTAGCGCAGCGGTGCACCGCTTCTGAGTGTATGTGATGTAGCGCAGCGGTGCACCGCTTCTGAGTGTATGTGATGTAGCGCAGCGGTGCACCGCTTCTGAGTGTATGTGATGTAGCGCAGCGGTGCACCGCTTCTGAGTGTATGTGATGTAGCGCAGCGGTGCACTGCTTCTGAGTGTATGTGATGTAGCGCAGCGGTGCACCGCTTCTGAGTGTATGTGATGTAGCGCAGCGGTGCACTGCTTCTGAGTGTATGTGATGTAGCGCAGCGGTGCACCGCTTCTGAGTGTATGTGATGTAGCGCAGCGGTGCACCGCTTCTGAGTGTATGTGATGTAGCGCAGCGGTGCACCACTTCTGAGTGTATGTGATGTAGCGCAGCGGTGCACCGCTTCTGAGTGTATGTGATGTAGCGCAGCGGTGCACCGCTTCTGAATGCAACACTGCAATGCGATGGGTATTGTCCGCAACGCAGCTTTAATTCACTCCAACGATCATTCAGATGTGCACATCTTTGGTTCGGGTCTTATGTACCAGTATGTAGACTTCTTGTCACTCTCAAATATATTTATTTTAATGTCTTTGACTGTTCGTGCTTTTAGAGGCAATCCTTTCTCCAAATTGCGCGACGATCTTCTTCAAACCGGTCTAAGATCTGGCTATGCTTTGCGTCTCATTGGACCTCTTTGATTAGCGCCAAAAATGAATATGAATGCAAATGAAACGTGTCTAGCGGAGCTCTAGTAGTTCGAAGTGTTGTTTTGAGCGTGCTAGTCATATATTATATATATATTCGTGTTCATCTGAAAGATAATATTATTGGGATCGAAAGTGACACTTTTCGATTTTGGCGATTTTGTTAAGTATTAAATAATATATCACGTTTGTAACTAGCCGTTGAAGAAAGCTATAAGCATTTAAAGTCACCTGTACCAAGGGCACTCTAAGTAAGTAGGTTTTAAAGAAGTCCATGCAAGCAATGTTTGTCTGCGCAGCGGTCCTCAGCATTGCGTCACGTTCCAAAGCTTCTGGAGCCAATGCATTTTGTATTGCATGGGTTCTCACAATAGAGATCAACTATTAGGTACTAATACAGTTCTGAGGTGCGTGTAAGACTTCAAATTAAAATAAGTCAATATAAATAAAAATAACTTAAGTTGAAATTAAAATAATTAAAGTTCAAATTCAAACAAGTGAACTTTACTCGAAAAATTAAACAGAATCCTATCTCTGGCCTTGTCTTAAACATTTTAAGAGGTAGAATGCACTGCGAAATGCATTTAAAATATCTAAAAAAAAATTATCATCATCAATATACTTCTTTTCAACCACCACTCACAGTTATACACTCAAACGTTCCACCACATTGACCGCCTATTATAGGTCAATGTTCCACCACCACTCCAATATAAAAGAATAACCACAGGCAAGAGAGTGCGCCATTGCTGTCTTTGAAGAACAAATCTAGTCAAGGATAGGTTCAAGCTAAAGTAGTTTCAGGGTAAAACATTGTAGAAATCACGTGATAATTAACAAAGTTATGTGAATATTTCTAAACTGCATATGAAATTGTTTGAAATTGTTTCTTTTGTCTTAAATGCGCCGTCGCTAGATACTGCTTTAACCTATTAAAAGCAGTTCTTACTGTTAGCACAGAAAAGTCTGGACTCTGATTTGACAAAAAATTGAAATACTATTATTGCGCGCATCAGACAAATTATTTCTTGCTACTGGTTGTGTCTGATCGTCGTCCGCATTTTATTTGGAAAGTCGTATACATTGGCAATTATCAAACTGCTCCCATTTTGAAGTGTGATAGGTAGATGGTACGTGCTTGCTGTATTGAGAAGGTTTTCAAGCTGCAAATTGTATTGGGTTTAAAAATATCTATGTATTTAATGCAACACGATGATAAAATTTCCATTTCTATTGTCCTATGTCATATGTTGATATGGTAGACTATTTCCTAGGTTGTGCTGTAGTTCTTAGAATTTGCAATTGCAACTAGGTACTCTAGTAATTATAGCTTAGATTTTGGTTCAGCTCATAGCATAGGAATGTTTCATTTAGTATAATTATCTAGCATCGTTCTTTAACAGAAACAAAAGGCTTACCCTTATCATTCCTGAAAATACAGTTTAGATCATATTTTTAGCTGGACCTTTTTCTGACAGTATGGAGGTGCAATTATTTCCCTATTTTGTTGTAACCTTAACCCATTTAAGTTCCTTTCCATTCCATGCACCTGGTTAAACATGCAAGGCTTCTTTCAGAAATCATTGCAACATGGTGTGGCAGCTTTACCTGGCAGTGGCAGTCTGGAAGAATAAAAAAGATATCCATGGTTCCTGGCTATAATTAATTTTTAATGTTTCAATGAATTTATCTACCATACATTAATCTTCATTTTCCTCTAAGACTTTCTGTACAGCTTGTCTTTTACTGGTTTATAATTTGTTATTATTTATCATTTATTTATATATTTTGAAACTGAGTCGAAGTTTGAGTTGAGTTGAGTCGTGAGTTGAGTCGGAGTTGAGTCGGGGTGATTTAGCATTGAGTCAGAGTTGAGTCGGCTCACTGAACTCTTGACAATGAGTTGAGTCGGAGTTGAGTCGACCACTCTTAGCACATGAGTTGAGTTGAGTCGACTCAAGAAAATTCTGAAACGCACAACTCTGGTAAGGAGCCCAAATTCGAAGAGTTTTTGGTCTGTGGAGTGGCTGGAACAGCGTGCTGTGGCCGGCCTCCTGAGCGGCTCGGCCACGAGTGTTGTGACACTGGCCCTGGTACAGAGGTCTGACGTGGCGATGTGCGGTGCGGAGGAGCCTACATGAGAACACCGCCGACTTCATCGGGGTGACTGGAGCATCGTGCGGGTGCGGTATTCCGGGGCGGATCGGCGTAGCGGGATAGTTGTGACACGGGCCGCGGTGGCGTAGGTCTCTGATGGATCGCCACTGGTTACGTTGCTGTTGGACTTCTCGGCGTAGTGGCCAGTGCTGAAGACTCATTCATCGGAATCGACCATCTGCTATGAAGTCGCCATCTCTCAGGTGTACCGCGAACCCAATAGTGCAGTTGGTCTAACCGTGCAGCGAGTGAACTCCCATTCCTTGTCGTTATATGAGGCTTACTATTATCTCGGATATTGCCAACGGTTCGGAAAACCCTACTGAGACTGGATGGATGTCGCGAGCTGAAAAGGTGAAGAGTTGGCAGCGTCTTCAGCAACTGGTTTGAAAGATTGTCACTTATTTGAGGGGAGAGACGTGTTGCTGACCCTGGTGACGAAGATCCCAGGTCACTACTTTCCAGATCGGTGTTTAGTCAAGTATTCAGTGCTGCTGATACATTTATAGTATCACTCGAGTCGATGACGAGTGCCTGCCCTCTTCCATATGATGTGTAATTAATAGGGGGACATGATGGTATGTACGACACCATAGCTGCATATGAAACCTCAGCTTAACTTTGATCACCGTTGCTTGTTTTTCGTCGGTATACATTGTCACTTGGAACTGTCGCTGTGGCATTTATGAACTTTCGCAACACAGTTAGGTAGTTGTCTTGCATAGTGGCACTATTGACCTTGCTGAGGTACCTCCGCGTAAACTCAACTGCTCTACCTTAGTTGGTTATAAACACCAGATGTTTCGTCTCTTATATTTATCAATCAGTGACTTGGTTGCCGAGAGGCACTTCATTAGCAGTTATGTATCCTTGAAAATGTTAGATTGATTAGCGCCACAAGATGGATTGATTGTTAGATTGGCGCCACACATACGGTTAAAGGAGGCGTTGTTGGTACTCGTCATGTTGGCGCCACTGTCGCCCCTCTGTCACCGGTATAGCTCACCGCTTGGACAACCTAATTGGTGCCAGTCTTGGCATAGCGCCACGGGACATTGATGTTAACGGCGTCTCTCGCAAATGTATGGAAATACTGGACCTCTGCGGGCCTCATCACGGAGCTTCTCCTTATCTTAATCTTGGGGGCTTGCTTTACATCTACTTTTCTGTCTGGTAATACTTCTTCGTTCTACACACCCTCCTTTTCATAATTCGAGCTCTGTGATGCAAGTAGCCAAAGGTGTATTAGTCTCTGAGTATGATGAGCTGTGCTTTGCGCGTTCCCGCTGCTGTCCTGAATGCCCGACTCACCAGCGGAGGCAGGGCTAACATCATAGTGGGACGATGTGTTTATCAAATACTTAAGATGAAATGATCGATGTTAGTGCAAATACACTGCCCTCTGGGTGTGATGCCCAGTGGGAAAAACGAAAAAAGGTTAAACTCACCGATGATGCGTTGGAATTTAATGTCTCGGAACGTACTCGTTGAAATCGTCTACGAAATTTCTCCGAGAGAGAAAGGGCATAATTGAATCACTTGACGCCCAGAGTCTTTTGACGAATGTTCCGATTGATGAGTCTATTCAGATTATCCTCTACTATGCCTTCAACCACCCTGAGCTACCACCACCTCGGGTACCACGTAATGTTTTGGAAGAGATGCTATCCATATGTACAAAAGTGCTCCATTCCGATGACCAGAAGGCAAACTCTTCTACCAAGTAAATGGCGTTGTGATTGGTTCTCCCCTGGGAGTATTATTCGCCCGAAGCTATATTTGCTGTGTGGAAGAAAACGCACTGCAGAAGATGGAAACCAAACCCCACCTGTACTACCGCTATGTGGATGATATCTTTACCGATATCAAGGACGCTGAGCAACTGGATCTTCTTAAGAGAAATCTTGAGGAGGTCTCAGAACTTAAAAGTCAGTACTAAAGAAAGCGTAGAAAGCACAATCCCTTCTTGGATGTAAGGGTCGATGCCATCAATAACAAGTAACGAACCGATGTCTACCGCTGGAAACCAAGGTCTCTAGGAGTCAGTGGTTATATGGCCACCCGGTAGCTCAGTTGTTAGAGCGTTGGGCTCCGGCCTGTTGCTCAGGAATATGAAGTTGTCACCAAGATGGGCTCTTTGGTGTGGCTGTGAGTCGTTGCAGCGTAGCGGTTAGGACCTCGTCGTGGAGCGATGAAGAGACTTTTTGCCTAAGTCCAATTTATTCCACGTTTAGCCTGGCGTTGTGAACAGGCCGTAACTCAGCACCAGTTCCAACACTCTATCCGGTCAGCACCTTTGCACCACTATCGTCACATAGCACTGGCAGAGCCTTCCCGTAGCACTCGCGAGATGTTGTCACACTGAAGTCTTCTATATCACTGAGCTTACTAGGGGGCAGAACAGTGGGTTTATATACCACGAAGACGGTGGATTTCAAAAAGTGGCCGCTTACATGAAAGGGTACATCGAGATAAGGCTAATGCATTTTAGGGCACATGACTGGGTTCATACTTGAGTTCATCTAGTAACATCGGGTGAGAAAATACGTCGGTCGGTTAACATTAAAGGGTACGTTGAGATAACGCTAATGGTTTCACACGGTCCATACCAGAGTTCAACTGTACCATCGGGTGGGATAATGCATCCTAATGGAAGGCGGCAGATCACAGGGCGGACGTCCATTAGACACAAAGAGGCCGCCAGATAAGACTAAAAGGTGCATTAAAAGCGGGCGCAACGAACTGGTCACACAACCTAGTGTTGCTAGGCAATGGATACGGATGAGACAGTTATTATGTCCAATATAATTGTTGGTAATTGTGAAAAGATGAAGTAATTAAGAACCGGAAAAGAATCTTTATTACAGAAGTGGCTGGTGCATGTGCACATTGTGCATGCTTGGAATCGGTTCCACTGAGACGCTCCGGCGCTCTATGTTTACTCGAAGTAGGTCGGCTGGCAACTGACTAGTGAGCAGAGATGGCCTACGCTACGTTACGTTACCAAATTACGCTACGTTACGGTTCGATTTTGGCCAAAACTACGCTACGGAATTATGCTACCAGGAGCGTAGCCAAGGGGGCGGTAGGGACAGTCACCGCCCAGCCACCCCCCACTGAGGGCCCGAAGGGTCTCCCTAAGGGCAAGATTCTGTAAAATGCAGAGCCATTTATACCCATCAGGGCCCTTTATGAGCTGTCCCAGGGGCCCTTTTCGGGGCGCCGCCCCCTGAGCGAAATCCTGGCTACGTCCTTGTATACTGCGTTATATTTCATCGAGTACGGAATTACGGTACTTTAGCTACGGCTACGGTAAAAAAATATTTCACACTACGATATCAAAATTTTGTTGACACATTCATACTTTAACCCTCGCCCCCTCAGACCAACGGTGACCGAGTTAAAGCCCGAGGCATTTTCGGGAGGTCACCATGTAGATTCATCTCTGATGCTTCATAACTCAAGAACACTTTGCTTGATTAGCAAGTTTTGTATATCATTAAACTCGTCTTGAACTATACATTATTTTGAAAAAAGAAAATTGCAAAATTAAAAAAATTGAATTTTAATTCGTTTGACCTTTCCTTCCTGACCTAGCTTGGCCTTTTCACACTTCAAATTTCCCTTTTAGAAACCTGGAAAATTTTGCCTCATAAAATATTTTTCGATAACAAATTTTCAAAAATGCGTTCTTGCTATAAATTCAAAATTTTAGCACCTAAGGTAGGTATGCAGACGGTTTTTACCACCGCAGTAGCACAGCCTCATGTTTAACACCGCAAACAAAGCGACTGCTTTTGTAATCGGCTGCTTGCAATGATATTGCATTGTCTTCACGAAATTTTCATCGTGCAAGTGTCAGAACTTATGAGAATTAACACGCACCCACACGAGGGGGCGGGCAACTGGCCTCCTCAGGCTTTTACATGTAGTAAAAAAATACGTTCGCGCAGCGCCACCGTGCTTCATCTACCTCTAACTCGACATTTTTGCAACTTCTGGCAAAATAATTTAGGTCAACTGGCAGGTGGTAGGTACCGTAAATACCGTAGATCAGCTGGCAACTGACTGGTGAGGGGGCGACCTGAGGTAGATGGCCGTAGTTATGTCTTGTGGGACGTTCAACTTTGGTTCCTTAATTAATCCTTCATCGTGGGAGTTGCTCGTTTGGGTGGTGGGGTCAGGGTCTCCGTTAAAAGTCTCTCGATGACTCTAGTGAGACTCCGGCTCCTAAAACTGAACTGGCAACAACTTTGACAGGATTTATAAAAAGAAAAGTAGAAGCCATTAAAATTGATAGAAAGGGAAGGGCAAAGAAACTTATTAGCAATGGGCCTTGGGGCCTTAAAAGAAAATTTACATAGATTTCGCGACTTCATCAATAATTGAAACAAGTATATCTTATCCTATAAGCACCACTAACTCACACAATTACATCGTTCCCGGAGATGGAAAAATAGTATCGATACATGATGACCCAGTGCAGCCCAGCATGCATTTGAGAGGATTCATACAATGTAAAAAAGTGTCTGTAAGCCTTTCATTCCCAGGGAGTAATATGAATCTGTTCATATATGCGAAAAAATGTCCTGAAATAATAACACATTCGACTTGCTCACTTGAAGAAGTTGCCGCACATGATATTTTTAAAGGTAGGTCATCATTTCATAGCTGACACGGATCCCAGTTCAAACGCCACTTCGAAAGACTTTTGATTGGTGTTTTTTTAATGATTATGGGGGATCAAATTTGAAGCAATATTGAGAGCTACTACATGAAAATAAATAGCAAAATCTCACAGGCCGGTTGAACTACATTGAACCAAAAAGTAGTATTTGAAATGGAAAAAAGAGAACATTCAAAGGATGTTTTACCACTTTTACCACTGTTTCCACGGTTCATTGGAAGTGGTTGGGCATCAACAAATATAAATATAAATATATATATATATATATATTCGAATACGTAGGCAAAATATGTTCTTCAATACATGTCTTGTTAAAAGATATAGCATATCTTGTTTTCACGAGCTTCTTTCTCGTCTTCTCCATTGCTCGAAGAGTGCATTTTTGTAAATCTGATATTTGATTTATTAATTGGCCGAAAGTTGGCATCTTTTAGGTATACATTTAACGTTGCGACGCGTTTCGGAAGTGACATCTTCCATTATCAAGCACTTAAAACACTTATAAAAACACTCCTATCATATTTGAAATCGATCTAAACTACTTTGAAAGGACAATTATTTTCAATTCAATTATTACGACAGAATAGTGACACAACTAGACGGGCTCTTCTTCTCTGCAGCGCTAGAAGAAAAGCCTCAGTGTGATAGTTGGGTAGTTTTGCTTGTTAATCTCCGGTTGCATGCTTCTGATAAGTACTGCTTCGTGTATGAACGGTTTCGTCCGGTTTGGTTCTTGTTTCAGGATAGTGGTGTTCTCTGTTAAGTCTTTTCGGGTGAGGTCGTGGTGGTGTTCTAACTTCATGTGGGTTTTGGGAGCTCCTTCTGCAAGATGCATAGTGAGGCGTCTGGATAATGTCGTTGTTGTGGCACCAATGTAGCTACACTTACGAAGCTTACAATCTTCGTGTGGGCATGAGAACTGGTAGACTACGTTGGTGCTCTTCAAGTGGTCACGTTTGGAGTTGAGATTATTCTTCATTATCAGGTTGTGAACTTTTTTGTTGTTATAGTAAACGATGAGGTTGAGTCGATCTTCTTTGTTTTTTGGTTGGACATTATCATGCACGATCTTCTGCAATACTCTTTCATCGGTTTTGTATGATGGGCTCATCTGGTTTTGATAGTAAAGAGTTATTTTTTCTTTTCCGGTCTCCTGTTTTTCTTCTTTCTCTTGCTGAGCCACATGGGAGGTCATTTGTTTGTTAATCTCTTGGTCGTCAATTTTGTTGGTATAACCGTTGTTGACCAAAACTTGTTTGACCCGAGTCAGCTCAGCGTGAAGGGTTGTCC
This sequence comes from Lepas anatifera, assembly GCA_034440635.1. Classification (NCBI taxonomy): domain Eukaryota; kingdom Metazoa; phylum Arthropoda; class Thecostraca; family Lepadidae; genus Lepas; species Lepas anatifera. Next base: position 1,046,562 of record JAOTON010000999.1, on the reverse strand, counting down.
AGTCTGATGAGAGTTTGATGGCTTTGCTGACGTAAGATCGGATAACGCTGATTTTGTACCGGTCAGGGCATTCGCTCCCGGCGTTTAGACACCGACCGGCATCCGTAGGCTTTTTATAGACCTTGGTCTTGAAAAGTCCGTGCGTGCTTTCAATCTCAACGTCAAGGAATGGGAGCTTGTTTTCTATGCTCTTCTCGGTGGTGAACTTAAGGACAGAGTTGGTTTCAAGATTTTCCTTGAGTTTTTGTAGCTGGTCCTGGTTTTCAATGTCCAGGAAGATGTCATCCACGTAACGGCAGAATAGATACGGTGGGCTGTTCAGTGATTTGATGACCTTGTTTTCCACTCTGCACATATACGCGTTGGCGAACAGAGGGCCAAGTGGTGACCCCATCGCTACACCATCAATCTGGCTGTAGAGCTGGTTATTGGGGGCTCTAAACAGAGACTCGGACGTGCAAGCCTTCAGCAGGCTCTTCATGATGTTAGGAGCCAGGTTTGGTGGTGGCAGTTCTGGGTGGTTATACACGTCTTCGAGGATAATGTCGATGGTTTCAGTGACCGGAACATTCGTGAACAGTGATTCCACGTCAAGTGATGCCAGTATTCCCTTAGGGTGATTAGTCCTCAGGATGTTTGTGAACTCGTCTGTTGATTTCAATGCGAACTCCATTGGTAAATATGGAGCGATGAGTTTGTTCAGTCTTTTTGCGATGTTGTATGTAGGAGTAGGACACTGTGATATGATTGGGCGCAGTGGGTTTCCCGTCTTATGGATCTTTACATTTCCATATGCGTATCCGGGCTGGTATTCACCAACTATCGGCTCAAAGTGCACTCCACCTGCCAAGGCATTGGCGCTTTTTATGATTCTGTTTACTTTGGCTTTTAGTTGGGCTGTTGTGTTCTTCGAGATTGGTTTAAACTTCGTTTTATCCGTCAATATCTTGTCCATCTTAGTCATATATTCCTCACGGTCTGTCTAAACGCCGGTAGCGAATGCCCTGACCGGTACAAAATCAGCGTTATCCGATCTTACGTCAGCAAAGCCATCAAACTCTCATCAGACTGGACAACCCTTCACGCTGAGCTGACTCGGGTCAAACAAGTTTTGGTCAACAACGGTTATACTAACAAAATTGTCGACCAAGAGATTAACAAACAAATGACCTCCCATGTGGCTCAGCAAGAGAAAGAAGAAAAACAGGAGACCGGAAAAGAAAAAATAACTCTTTACTATCAAAACCAGATGAGCCCATCATACAAAACCGATGAAAGAGTATTGCAGAAGATCGTGCATGATAATGTCCAACCAAAAAACAAAGAAGATCGACTCAACCTCATCGTTTACTATAACAACAAAAAAAGTTCACAACCTGATAATGAAGAATAATCTCAACTCCAAACGTGACTACTTGAAGAGCACCAACGTAGTCTACCAGTTCTCATGCCCACACGAAGATTGTAAGCTTCGTAAGTGTAGCTACATTGGTGCCACAACAACGACATTATCCAGACGCCTCACTATGCATCTTGCAGAAGGAGCTCCCAAAACCCACATGAAGTTAGAACACCACCACGACCTCACCCGAAAAGACTTAACAGAGAACACCACTATCCTGAAACAAGAACCAAACCGGACGAAACCGTTCATACACGAAGCAGTACTTATCAGAAGCATGCAACCGGAGATTAACAAGCAAAACTACCCAACTATCACACTGAGGCTTTTCTTCTAGCGCTGCAGAGAAGAAGAGCCCGTCTAGTCGTGTCACTATTCTGTCGTAATAATTGAATTGAAAATAATTGTCCTTTCAAAGTAGTTTAGATCGATTTCAAATATGATAGGAGTGTTTTTATAAGTGTTTTAAGCGCTTGATAATGGAAGATGTCACTTCCGAAACGCGTCGCAACGTTAAATGTATACCTAAAAGATGCCAACTTTCGGCCAATTAATAAATCAAATATCAGATTTACAAAAATGCACTCTTCGAGCAATGGAGAAGACGAGAAAGAAGCTCGTGAAAACAAGATATGCTATATCTTTTAACAAGACATATATATATATATATATATATATACATATATATAATTCTACACTCCTGGTGCCTAGTATAATCATTGAAGAAAAAGGGAATACGCTGAGATGACTTCAACGCTGACACTGACTTTGTCCTGTACAAACGCATTCATTCACCTGCAATGATGGCCGTCAGATCACTCATTACTTAAGCCAAATAATCTATACTAGTACGTTTAATATTACCTTTGCATTGGACATTCGCCATGACTAAATTTGCGACCATTCACGCAGCACCCATAAAAAGAAAGTATCTTTGCACAGCACGACACTGTTTGGTTCAAACATAGGTATACATAACCCGAACCTCTCTTCCTTTATTTATAGAGATTTCATGAACAGTGATGGATGTCTTATCTTCTGCTGGTATTCTTTGAAACTTGTATTCATTTTTCCATAATCGCATCGGCGAACAGACTTTGGAGCTGTCTGGCAACATTAGCTATGCTTGATTGTGGAATGTACAAGAACTTAATCGTGCTGAAAAATGTATGCGTAAGAAAAAATGTGTACCTTTGACATCACGTATTTGATCTTCCACTGGAAATTTTAAACCATCGTGATAGGTTGCCGGTTTCGCAGTACTCTTGATATAGGTGCAGGCGTCCTTGCTGTGAGACGCAGTGAAAACACTTCATTTGCATAATTGAATTTTGCTTCGATATAACTTTTGCACTGGAATTAAGCCTTTGCATTGCCTTGAAATCGTGTGCATGGCAGCACCATTCGATGAAGTTAAATATATTTTTGCATTGTGCAGTACAGCTCTCCGTCAGGAGATGTATGTATGTACATTCTTCAGTCATTTCTCTCGCTTTCATGCTCCGGGCATAAGGTCTGAAAAAATACACGAGCCATCGCTGTGTTGTGTTTGGAGGCATGTTATATCACACACGCTCTGGGCCTAATTGTGGATTATCTCTGCTGTTCAGTAAACCATGTAGAATGAACAGTGCACTGGGAGCGACGCCGCTAAATAGCAAGTTTTAATCACTACCGACAATGTTACATACAAGCGTTTGGTCAGGTCATCGTTGAGGTTGCTCGAGGTCAAAGTATTCCTTACAGGAACTAAGTGGAAACCTAAATGCTGTGGCACGGGTGTAATTTTCCCAAAATCTTTTGGGGTGCTCAGCCGGTGGGGGGCGGCACCCCATAGGGGCGGCGGCGTTGGGGGGCGGCACCCCTTCATTGCACCAAATCTGTTATTCATCGCTTTTTTGCGCCTTTTATAGCCCAGAGAACATTCTATTTTAATGTTTGGGCAGGTATTCTACAGCTTTTTCCAAACGTGTTTGCTTTTAGGTGACATCCCAAAGCTACATACACGTCTTAAAATAATCCAATCTGAGTTTTAAATCTCTCCACGATCAGGGGCGCAGCCAGATCTTTGGCATGGGAGAGCACACCACCTTTGAGGGGCACCCCGGGAGAGAAAAGGCACGTAACGTAACCTAAAAAACTTAATATATCTTAGTTAATATCTACTTTTGGGCACCTTTGGTCCAAGAAAAATGCAAATCGAGCATTGACGGAGAAGGAAAACTGAATTAAAACCAGAAAAAGTGTCACCGAAATCTCATGAAAATAGCCAGAACACGACTGTTTTGGATAGATTTAAGGGCAAATCAGCCAACTCATGCAAGTACTTGACATCAGGGAAATCAGCGGAGCATGTGATATATGTTACCATGTGCAAATTAAGAAACATTGGAGTCGAAAATTCATTTGTTATGCCCACTGGTTTTGTCGTGACGAGTGAGCCCCGGTTGAACGCGGATTGTTCCCCGGCTCCCACAATGACCGTGGGAGGAGGTGTAGCATAGTGACATTGGACGAATACAATTTTTGTTGCCGGAATAATTTGGGAGATACCTTTTCAACGCGTTTAAAAGTTCCATATTTTCAAGGATCGGTCCCAGTTGGAGTAAAGAAAAAGTAAACAGGCTGGTTGTTTGGATGGGGATGATGTGACAGGGCTGAAAATTGTGAAAAACTAGTTCTTCATTCATTGAAAGTGATTAGTAGAAATCCTGGTTCAGGGGACTATGCTCTGAGCTCAGGGGCACATGCCTTTTATTACCCTTCCCCAGAATCCACCAGTATAATAAGCAATTTATTTAACCCGGGGTGCCTAGGCATCACAAGCCTTTTTAGCGATGACGGCTCATTCCTCGTTAGCTCCATTTTAAAAAGGTAGTTTGCACTGTGTCCTTATTCCCCATCCATTCAAGACCAGCTTAGGGGCCCCCTTGTATGGATCAGAGTCCTACAGAGCAGCAACCCCTCATTCCCCCAGTTATGCCCCCTGGGATTAGACTAGCCCCGTGACCCCCCAAGGTGATGGGAGTTGGCCTTGTGTTCTTATTCTCTGTCTATTCAAGACCAGCTCAGGGTGCCCCTGGTGTGGATCAGAGCCCCTCAGAGCAGCTCATGCTCGGCCCAGGACTAGACTAGCCCAGTGGCCCCAAAGATGGGGGGATCATCAGACTAGCTCAATGGGCCGCAGATAGGCTCATAGGGCCTTGCACCATATAAGCTCAGGGGGCACCAGATCGATCAGCTCGGGGCCCAGATAAGCTCCTAGTCCCCAGACCAGAGCAGGGGTCTAGATCATCTCAGGGAGCACCATATCAGCTCAGAAAGAGTGCAAGGGATCAGCTCAGTGGTCCCCGATCAGCTCGGGGCACAGGTCAACTTGGAGGTACTATATCAAGTTCAGGAGCCCCATACCAGCTCAGAGGCCTTCATCTGCTTCAGTGGGCACAACTCAGCTCAAGGCCCCAGAGCTGCTGAGGAAATTACTTAATCAACTCAGAATGCCCAGATCAGCTTGAAAGGCACCAGATTGGCTCAGGGGACACCAAACTAGCTCTGGGGGCACTAGACGAGCTCAGAGGGCATGAGATGGGCTCAGGAGTTGGCTCAGGAGGCATCAGATCGACTCAGGGACATTAGTTCAGCTCAGGGGGAAACATATCTGCTCAGGGACAACCAGATTGATCAGCCCGGGAGCCCAGATCAGCTCCTAGCCTCCAGACCAAAGCAGGGGCATAGATTAGCTCAGAGAACACAAGATCAGCGCAAGGAGCACCAGACCAGCTCAAGGGGCACCAGATCATCTTAGGAAACATCAATAACCAGCTTAGGGGGCACCTGATCGCCTCAAGAGGCACCATATTGGCTCAGGGGAGAGTAGATTAACTCTGCGAGGCATGTGATCAGCTCAGGGGCTCAGATCAGCTCAAGGGGCACTAAAACAGCAAGGGGGAAACCTTGGGAAGGGAACTGCTTACTGTTAGTGACTCTTGCTCAGCCGTAGTACTGAGTCAATCTCAACAAACTGAATTACAAAACCAACTGACATCCAATCATGCAAGGTTGGCCTCAGCAGTGGAGGAGCAGGCTCAGTATTCACGAAAGGCCACACTCCTCCTTTCAGGGCGGGTGATCCCCACTCCGCGTGATGGAGAGGACCCTCGTGCACTTGCCTGCAAGCTGATGAAGGATTACCTGGGTGTGCCCGTCGCACCAGGCGAAATCACAGCATGCCATCGCCTTCGGAACCCAAAGGTGATCCTGGTTCGGTTTGCTTACTATTCTCAGTGCACATATGTGTACAGCCGTCGCACCAGACCGGTGAGCCATGGCCTTCTGGTGCACGAGAGCTTAACCCCTGAACGGCTAGCTGTGGTAAAGACTCTCCAGGAACTTCACAAACCTCGTCAGAGCTCCCCTTTCCATTCATATTACACCAGTGGTGGGAGAATATATGTCAGGCTCCACAATGTTTCGAGACCAATTGAACTCTATGTGGGCATGTCAAGGGATGACATCTTGAAGCTGTGTAACCAACACTCAGCTTCTGACTCGCATGAATCAGGAGGGCGGAACTCATCTCGGGCCCGTGGTAGACATGTCACTCGTGGGGGACTCTCTTGTGTCAGTGCGGGGGCTCGTGGTTCTGGTGCCTCAGTCTGGGGTCGCTCAGCTTTTGCTGTGCCCCAGCGGCCTGGTTCTGCTCCATTGGGGCGAGGGGCGGTGAGCTCAGTTCATCATGCTGGTCTGCCCTCTGCCCCTGCAGGTTTGCTGACCCGGCCTGACGTCGGTTCCGACTTCCCTCGCTTGCCTTCTGGGGCGGAGAGTGTGGAGGAGGAGGCTCGTCTGCCTGGGGAGAGAACTTCGGTGACTCGTGCCCGCATGAACTCGCATGACTCTGAGGCTCTGCCCCCTGCCTGCCTGGGAGCTGGGGGAGCCGCGGCCCCGATCTCCGTCCTGTGGGGCCGACTCCGGTGCTGCTGCTCCGGTGGACGGCGGTGGATCCTCGGCTCTGCCCGGGTCCTCTGGTGAGAGTTGTGGGGCGAACATTACCTGTCATGGGCAATGTGCTGAGCACTCTGCGGACCTGGGAGGGGTGGCGGTCGTGGCGGACATCATTGATGAGGGTCCACTTTCTTCCTCGGGGATTGCGGCTGGACGGGATGGGGAATCAGGACAGCCAAATGTTTCCCCTGATGGAGTTCTGTTACCTGCAGGAGGGTCCGACGCACCTGACATTGTCTCAAATGCCCCCAGCGGCAGTGGCTTGTTGGTCGGTGACTCAGCTTCCAGTTCTTTCGATGAATCATGACTTGCACCCTCCTTGCTTGGTCCAGTCTGCTGCTTCTGGGTCCAATATGTCTCAGCCTGTCGGGTCGCCTGTCCGCTGCCCATCTTACAGGCCCATGCCCATTCTGAGGCCTGTCTGCCCTCAGCAGGTATCTGGCCCTTCAATATCTGGAGTGGCGGGATCCTGTTTGCCATCGGTTCGTCTGACCACTGGACCGCTGGTCGGCACTGGTGATATCGGATCACCTTTGCCCCCATTATCATCTACAGGTGCGACTGACCTTGTTTAGCCAAAAGCAAAGCCTATCTAAAATCAGACACTATTCCTGAAGTTGTAGCTTTTTGTTTTTCTGCCTTTTTTGAGTGTTAATTCTTTAAGCCTTGTTTTTTCTTTTTCTTCATTCAAATTTATAAATAAATCTTGCCACTGCTTTTAGGTATCCAACTATAGTAATACAAAATTGAAATTTCTTAGATATAGTAAAACTAATGTTACCTCCACTGTGTATGCACCTCCATTACCCTCATCTAGGTTTACCTTTGGTCCACCTGCACCCTTGCACTGGTACATCTGTTTGTTTTTTTTCTGTTGCATCCTGCTTATTTTAGCAGCTTGCAAGTTTAGTGTATATCACTTTTGTTTTCACTTGTAACTTCTTTTTCCTGCCCCTTAGCTTCAGCCAAACGGTAACTTTGTAAAAATTGCAGGTCAGCAGCAGCACAATTATCTAACCCCCGATTCAGTCCAAATTTCTCAGGGTTTGATAACGGTGATGATCAATTTTCCAACAACAGTAATAATCTCTTACAAGCTTGTAACTACAAATCCATAGCCGACCTAAATAAAATTACCTTCGGTTCGAAGGAAGTATCAATAGTGCATGTTAATATCCGTTCGCTCCCCAAAAACTTTGACTCTCTGGAACGATTTATATCACATCTAAAACCCAAACCGCTTATCATTCTTGTGTCTGAACTTTGGCTTGCCCCAGGATTATCTGATTCATATAACATCCAAGACTACTTCTTTGAATATTCCTCTCCCCCCGAACATAAAGGGAAGGGTGCTGGGATATATATCTCAAAAGTTCTCCCATACTCAAGAAGAGATGATCTTGAGTCATCATCTATTTCTCATCAATCAGTTTTTCTTGAGGTTCAAAATATTCTAACTTTCAATATCATCATCGGATCCGTCTATAGGTCACCTTCCTTCCCATCTGCTATATTTATGGATTATCTTGAGCCAACACTAGACAAAATTTCCAATGAAAACCGAATTTGTATTATGGGTGGTGACTTTAATTTTGACATACTTAAATTGGAAACAGATGACCCGTCAGCATTATTTATTCATGCACTGGCCAGCTACAATTACTTTCCTACCATATCTGTTCCCACCAGAGTTAACTCCAGATCAGAGACCTTACTTGATAACTTCTTCACAAATGACCTTTCGTTGCTCCAATCTTCTGCTGTCATAGTCTCTGATCTGAGTGATCATCTCCCGATCTGGCTTCAGCTTGTACCAAAACTAGAAAAAGACCCAGGACCACAAGCAAAGCCCTAGCATTTGACTTTAGGAAAATAGGTTTACTGAAACAAAATATCGCCTCTAAACTTAGAAACTATTTCACCATTACTGATCCAAAGTTCGCAGCTAATCTAATGCAGGATGCACTTACAAATGAGGTCACTAAACTCAGCATCAATAAGTCCAACAGGAGAACTGTACCCATCCAGCCTTGGATTTCGTACGCTCTTCTACGCTGTATAAATAAAAGAGTTGACTTACATCACAAGTACATCAAATCTAAAAATAGGGTCGACGAGATAGCTTACAAGTCGTATCATAATGCACTAACCCGAGTCATTCGTACTGCTCAGAAACTGTATTTCCAACGTAAGCTTGATGAAAACAAGAGTAACACAAAAAAAACTCTGGGACACCCTTCTAACCATCTGTCGGAAAAACAAGATCAAACGTGACCTTCCTGAAAAATTCATCTCTGGCGGCAAGCCCGTCACTGATCCGGTCTTGATTGCCAACAGCTTCAATAATTTTTTTGCAACTATAGCTACATCTCTTGACTCAAAACTCCCCCGCTCCACCTCAGATCCTCTTGATTATCTTGATAATCAACATTTGTCGTCTTTCGAGTTCCAACAAATTTCCAATCAAACCACCCGACGAGTTATTAGCCGTTTTCACACGAGGAATAAAGGGAATTTAGTTCCTACCGTTTACCATCCTAAAGGTAAACAGTAGGTACTAGGTAGTTGCATTTCTGGAGCACCAATTTTGTATTCATGAAAAGATTTAAGCTCTTAAGTATGATAATAGATATTTTTTTACATATTTAGAAGGGCATATCGCACAAAGATACATTTCTGCTCTGTAGAGCAACATACGCATTTGTGCTAGTAGAAATTCATTTGTATTGGGATTTGTTCATACCCTTGGGATTTTTCCCAGGATCCCGGGTTACTGGTATCGAAGACGGTATTATCAGGATCTATTTTTTTCAACGTCATTGGAATATCTCAGTTCAAAGACAAACCCAGGGGCAATGGTGATGGGGCGAGGACTCCTTTGGACTGAGCCAAAACACTGCAAATGGACCGACATTTTTCCCACGCGAGGTCTGATGGGTGTTCTGGAAGTTGAATGGGGAACCCTAGTGCCGCCCAAATGTTGGTCGCAGGGCGATGGCGAATTCAGGACTTTATTGGGGACCTTTCTCGCTTTTCTCGCTCCTGCCTCGTAGCAGCCCCCGCCTCTGTAGTTATTATAACGAATCTGATATTTTCCAGGGGGACTAGATCCCTCCATCCGCCTGCGTAGCGTTTGCCACGGGCGGATCTAGAATTGCCGATCGTCGGGGGGGGTGGGCAGCTTCCGAGGGCGGAGCTATCTGGACTTCCGATCTTCTTTTTCAGCGCCACTTTTGACCGGGAAAGCTATTACGTGGGCGCAAAATTCTATCGGCAGGTGCTGATTTTTGCATCCTGAGGGGGTGGGAAGCGACGTTTCAGGGGGGCGCATCGACGTTCGAGGGGTGCCGTGACTATTCCAGGGGGAACCAAGGGTCGCTCGAGAGGGAGGGACACCTTCCCCTTTGCCCCCTGGATCTGCGTATGTCTAGCCCCCCTTGAACACAGACAGATCCAGGACTGGCCATCGGGGGAAGGCGCCTTCCCTGGGGGCGCCATCCAGACCAGGGGATGCCACTTCTGGCCGACTAAATCTATAAAATGGTTGCCAAAGTTATCTGTGGGCGCTGATTTTCGTATCCTGAGGAGGGGAGTAGGAAGAGACATTTCAGGAGGGGGCACCGACGTTTCAGGGGGCGCCGTGATCATTTCGTAGAGGCACCGTGACCATCTCAAGGCGCAACTTCCCCCTGGATCCGCGTATGCCTAGCACCCCTTGCACATAAACAGGTTCATGATTATCAATCAGGGGGGGGCATCGGGACTAGGGTGCGACACTTTTGGCCGGGAAAAACTTTCAGGTGGGCGCAAAACCTTTCGGCGGCGGGGGCCGATTTATGCATCCTTAAGAGGGGAGTAGGAAGCAAAATTTCAGGGAGGGGGACACCGGCCTTTCAGGGGGCGCCGTGACCATTTCAGGGGGCTTAAAGTGTCGTTCGGGAGGGATGAGCACATGCCTTCTTTGCCCCTGGATCTGTGTATGCCCGGCTTCCCTTGAACATAGGCAGATCCAGGATTGGCATTCGGAGGAGGGGCACCCTCCTGTAAGGGGGTGCCTTCCCTTCCCCACGTGGGGTGTCATCTAGACCAGGCGCGCCTTTTCTGGTCGACAACTCACCAGGTGGGCTCCAAATATTATCATTGGGCGCCGATTTTCGCATCCTGGGGGAAGTGACATATCAGGAGGCGCCATCAGCCTTTAGGGCTGCAGTGACCGTTTCAGGGAGCGCCGATGGGCGATGGAGGCATCTGCCTCCTTCGATTCCCGTATGTCCCTGTGTCCGCAATTAACTTGGGGGTCCTCAGGTGGAGATCCAAGGGGGTGGGCGAAGGCGTAGCCGCTTCCCTTTGGGATAGGATTAAGCACTGCAAGGCGGCTCTCTTTGATGTCAGATGGGCGTTGATGGGAAGCTCAAACGCCACCCATATATTGGCCAAGGCAGTGGCGGATACAAAGGTGGAGGGCGCTCGAACCCAAATATGTGCTTATAATAAATGCATAGTTAGATTCCGTTTTGAGCAAATTGCGGAGGAGGTTTGAGCCTGCAGCCCCTCAATGTATTCCTGGATCCATAAGTGTCGCCACCGACAAAAAAGTGGGGGGGGGGGCCAGCCAAACTTCAACCTGATGCTGACACAAAACTTTCAACGTCAGGACCAAAAACTGTTCGAATTTGGGCTCTTTGTTGCCTCCCGCAGCGGCTGGATATAAGAATGTCCGGTTTTCTCTCATTTTGACTGAGATCAGGAAATTTTTGGCCAAAAATTGGGGGGCCAGGCCCCCCTGGCCCCCCCCTTTTCCGACGCGTATGCCTGGATCCGCCACTGGTTAAGTGGCCCACAAATTGGGCTGGGGTCCCACGAGTTAGTTTAGGTCCGCAGAAGAGTTGGTCTGGATGTCCCGAAAGTTGGTCTCGGGGGTTCTCAAGAGCTAGTCTGAGTGGTTTTAAATCGTTTATCCCGGGGGCTGTAAAGAGTTTATCTCGGGGCGGTCCAAAATTGTTTGTTACGAGGGCCCAAAGTATCAGTTTTGGAGTGACCTTACGATTAGTCTCAGGACCCTACCCGGAATGATTTAGTTAAGGGGGCACAATACACTGTCCTGGGGGCAATTTATTTTTACTGGTGATGAAATTATTCGTCTGCCGCCCCGCGCCCAGCCCCACTGGAGGCATGGAATTTGTATTGGGACATTTCCACAAAAGGGTGTTTTACTTCCTTTCAAAGCGTTCCTTAACCGCACCGATTCGGACTATCACAGAATGTAATATATTTGCAAACTCTAACTAATCAGATCGTTTGTGTGGCAACATTTTTTTCTGTGATGATATATTGATAAATATAAATATATTGAATAACGGGTTTCCCGGCACCCTTTACAGCTTGGCTATCTCAGTTAACACGCGCATTGACGGAGGGCGGATACCCGCCCGCCCCCCCTCCCTTCGGGTTTTTCGGATACAGTAGAAAAAACGGCAGCGCGTAGCGCCGCCATTTTTGCATTTTATATACCTCGACCCTGACCTAACCTCAGGTCAGGACAGATCCTTGATTTGACCTATCAAGGTCAAATTATATACCATTCGATTCGGCTGCTTGCTGGGAGGATTCATATCGTTCAATTCGTTTTGCTTTATCTTTACTTGTTCAGACGTAATGGCCAAAAAAACTTAATTTACATGTTATCCCTATGACTGCCTGTCTTGACCTCTCGTGACCTTAAATTTGACCTGACAAAAAATGGTTCAACTATTTTCCATGGAGAAGTGGATGGGCTACCCAACGCCGTTTACCGTTCTTCGCTACCTACCGTGGTTCTCGAGATCTTAAGGGGGGACGGGTACCCGCTCCCCCTCGCCAAAGCGAAGGTGGCTCAGACCCCCGTCAATGCGCGTGTTAAATCACGTTATAAAGGTGCAGCGTTGTCTTTAAAGGGAATGTGGCACCTTGGTCCATACGCGTCGGAAAAGGGGGGCAGGGGGCCTGGCCCAACACTTCTTGGCCAAAAATTTCCTGATCCGTTAAAATGCGAGAAAGCCGGACATTCTTATATCTAACCGCTGCAGAAGGCAACGAGGAGCCCAAATTCGAACAGTTTTTGGTCCTGATGTTGAAAGTGTTTTGTTAGTATCAGGTTGAAGTTTGGCTGGCCCACCCACTTTTTGCCGGTGGCAACACTTATGCCTTGGTCGAATCATGGAATTTAGTGAAATTAGGCGAACTTTTACCGAAAAATAAAAATAAAACCACTCATCATTTTCTGAAAAATGTTCAATAAGCTCAATATTTTGTTTTTAAAAATACTCCTCTAGGAAAATAAGTAAATACCTGCCTGTGGTGATGTAATGACCTGGTAACCACTACCATACCTACTTGAAATGCTTCAAGGGCTTCGATTGGCTGTTGCTCATCGTGACGTCAGCATATGTCGTCACACCAGCAGCTCACAACAATGGCCGCCCGGCGAGGGGTTGATGAGGGGTTGGTGTCAGGTAGGTTTTAGCCTTTTTCTACGGAAATATCGAGTTCCAAGACAAATGATATATGGAGTACCGGGCTTTCCGACTTGCTTTACAGCTTGGCTATCTCATTTAAAATCAGGTCGTTATGAAGGTGCCATATTCCCTTTAAGCATTGCATATGCTGCAATGCTCAGAGTCGGGTGCCAACCGGTTTAGGCATCCCATTTTCGGACTGCTATCCGAAAATCCGTGCATTTGTCCGGGATATGTGGCAGCGCTCATGGGAGAACCACCCTAAGGGCAGTAAAATACGGGTGCTGAAGCCCAAATTAGGGGGTATGGTCGTCGGCCAGTGCGCAGTGCAGGAGAGAGGAGATTCTCGCCACGCTGAGTACGAGCCACACATACGCGACACAGCCGTACCTCGTCTGCGTTGATGGTCCGCTGGGGTGCCCGTGCTGCGACAGGCGACTCACAGTGGCACACGTGTTAGTAGATTGTCGTGATTCCAAGACTGAGACGGCGATATACCTGACGGGGGCTCCTTCTCTGGAGGAGCTGTTCGGAGAGCGCCGCACTGCTGACATATATAATATTGTTTTCTTTCTAAACAAGGCTAACTTTCATGTTATTTGCTCACCTGGAGGTAGCCGCCCCTGAAATGCACGGTCTACTGTTATCACCGACTATTTGACAATTTTTTTCTTTTAATTTGTTCTACCATCGACCCATCCAGGGGTGTAGCCAGGGGGCGGCAGGGACAGTCCCCCCCTGAGGGCCCGAGGAGCCCCTCTGAGGACAAGAGCCGCGCGACGAGCGGCTCGCCCGCATTATGCTCGTTGGTCAAATTTGAAATTTTTATATCAGACGAGCCCTCTTAAGCCCTCTTCAGCACTCTATTCTGGAACAATCATGGCTCTTTTTACCCATCAGATCCCTTATGGCGCTGTCGCAGGGGCCCCTTTCGGGGCGCCGTCCCCCTCCCCCACCCGAGCGAAATTCTGGCTACGCCCCTAGACCCATCGTTTTTAATTGTGTCTCATTACCGCATTTTAAACTTGACTGGGCCTAGCAGTACCCCGGTGTGTAATTTTATTATTTTGTTATGAGCGCCATATGACCCTGACATCGGTGCGCCCCTAAACCTAACCCTGGGCAAGGAGCGCTCCACCGTTCGAGGCACGAATTTCCGTTAGCTTGCACGCCCCAGCGTACGGCACCAAGCCCGTTAAGTTCACAGAAAACTCAGCGAAAATATTCTAGAAGTCAGCCTTCAGATATAAATAATGCAAAATTTGACAGAACGTTTCCAATTCAACATCAGATTTTGAAACTTGCGAATTATGAATCACACTTTGCAACGACTTGGATGAGAACCAAAAGATGACGACACATGCAAATAGGTACATCCCGACAGAAGGTTTGAAATTTAAAATTATCAATTTGTAAACAAATGGGCATTATCTGCCCAATCAGCCTGCTTAAAAGCAATATTTGACCAAAAGCAGAAAGTGTTCCAATTGACCAATTTTCCAGAATAACCAATACAAATCACCAAAAATCAGCCCCCTAAGACCCACCACATTAGGTACGTTTCACAGAGTTTGAATTGGTCACCATCAAATTCTAAATAAATTGTGTAAATGATGTATAAATACTGCTCTGCAGAAGACTGTACCTATGCAGCATACCAATATTCTTTCAAGGATGTTTCTGAAAACTCATGCATATGTGCACTAAGTTTCAACAGCTAATCAATTTCAAATATGTCAATACTTTATATATATATATATATATATATATAAATATATATATAAATATATATATATAAATATATATATATATACAAGGTTCTTTTTCCTCCTCCCTTACATAATTCCTGAACCCACTTTTAGCGCTCCTGGGTCGCCTGTGCCTGGCGCTGATGGCCGGGGCGGGGTGCCCCTGGTGGGGGGCTGGTGTCGGCGCGGTTCACCGACGGCTGGCCGTCCGGCCGTGGGAGGGTTACGTCCGCTCTGCGGCTGCGTTTCGCCGGTCGCCGTACCTGGGGCGCCCGCCTGCTGCCCGCCGCGGCGTCCGTCTGCAGCTGCATGTCCGCAGCGGCCACTCTGCATTCTCAGCGATCGCCGCGCCCGGGCGGCCTCCCGCCGTCCGGGGCGAAGGCCGCTCGACGACTGCGTCTCGGCACTCGCCACGCCCTGGCGGCCTCTCACCGTCCGGCGCGACGGCCGCTAGACGGTCGCGTCTCGGCAGTCGCCGCGCCCTGGCGGCCTCTCACCGTCCGGCGCGACGGCCGCTAGACGGTCGCGTCTCGGCGGTCGCCGTGCCTTGGCGGCCTCTCGCCGTCCGGCGCGGCGGCCGCTCGACGGCTGCGTCTCGGCAGTCGCCGCGCCCTGGCGGCCTCTCACCGTCCGGCGCGACGGCCGCTAGACGGTCGCGTCTCAGCGATCGCCGCACCCAGGCGGCCTCTCGCCGTCCGGCGCGGTGCCCTCCCTGCGGGTCCATGTCTCCAGTCGCCGCGGTGGGGTGGCCTCCCGCCACCTGCCGCGGCGGCCACTCTGCGGTCTCAACGATCGCCGCGCTCTGACGACCTCTCGCCGTCCGGCGCGGCGGCCACTCAACGGCTGCGTCTCGGCGGCTGCGTCTCGGCGGTCGCCGTGCCTTGGCGGCCTCTCGCCGTCCGGCGCGGCGGCCGCTCGACGGCTGCGTCTCGGCGGTCGCCGTGCCTTAGCGGCCTCTCGCCGTCCGGAGCGATGTCCTCTCTGCAGCTCCATGTCTCCGGTCGCCGCGGCGGCTACTCTGCAGTTTCAACGACCGCCGCGCCCTGGCGGCCTCTCACCGTCCGGCGTGGCAGCCGCTCGACGGCTGCGTCCCGGCAATCGCCGTGCCCTGGCGGCCTCTCGCCGTCCAGAGCGGTGTGCGCTCTGCGGCTGCACGTCTCCGGTCGCCGTGTGGCGGCATTGCGTCTTTCTCTGCGGCCGGGATCTGGCCCGGCGGTTGTGCGCACTATATTGTTCCGCTGTTTTGTACTGGTACTCATGCATTTTATAATATTGCTTAGCGTAATCATGCCGCCCGGCGCTAGGATTTTAGGGTGCGCACCCATTGTTTTCTTCGGTTTTTACCGTTGTCGTGTTTTGCCTGTGTGCGTTGTCGCAAAATACATGTATGGATGGAGGTAGGGATGTAAAAGGAAAATGAAGCACATGCACTGTGAAACAACAAGAATGACAAGAACCTGTAAATGATGAAATTGTCAAATTTTACAGAAAATGTGTAAAACACGCGATATTCAGCTCCAGAACCAACCTATGTGTAGTTTACCACATAGTTTGTAGCTTAAAAGTAACAATTCAAACACAAAATGGTTCTTATTTGAGTAACCTTGAAACATAATTGTCAAACCAGTACCTACATTATCAATCATATCAAGTTCAAAGAAAACTCAAATCACAAATCACCTAGAAGTCAACCTGAAGATATTATTAATGCTTAGTTTGATAAAAAGTTTCTAATTGAATATCATCAGGTTTTGAAATTGGGAAACATATATCCAGCTTCACAACCACTTGAGAGAACCAGAAGACGATGAAACATGTGAATTTAACCAAAAGATATACAGAGATCACATGGAAATCAAACCTCTGAACTAAATGATGCATACCCTGACAGAATATTTAAGCTTCAACATCCTTAAGATGTAAACACATGAATATGAACTTCCCAATCTGTACCATACGTAAGGACAGTACTTAACAAAAAACAAAAAACATTCAAACAGGTGAATTTCCCAGAATATTTTGTACAAATAAAATTAAATCAGCCTTAAGACCCATCCCATTAAATATTTCTTTGAAAAGTGGGAATTCAACATTATCAGATAGTTAATAAGTTCAGTACATCATTTTTACTGCTCCACAGAAGACTGCAGCTCATCAGAATATAAATAATTTTGAGTTTTCTAAAAACCCATGAACCCATAAACTGGATTTTATCAGTTTACCAAATACTTTTTTAAAAAATGGATTTCACATTTTAGTGATTTAAACATAATCAAATATTTAATAAATTGGGTACATAATCGGTACTACTCCGCAGAAGGCTGCAGCTCATCAGAATATCAATCACTTTGGGTTTTTTTCTATAAATTTAAGCACCCATGGACTAAATTTCATCAGCTTCTAAATCACATTTATTTTTAAGAAAATAATTCATATTGCAATGAATTCAGCATTATCAAATAATTGGTCTTAATAAATTGGGTATATGATTTGTGCTGTTCCACCAAAGACTGCGGCTAACCGGAATATGGATAATCAAGGTATTTATAAAGAAAATTCACACACCCACAAACTGGATTCCATCAGCTTAACAAATACCTCTTCATTTTCAAGAAAAACACTTCCTATGGCTGGCAACATAAGCCTACAGCCTACTCTGAATGGTCTCGTGCCAGATGTGTGTGCAGTTTTTCTATAAACTCAAGCACCCATGAATGGATTTTCATCAGCTTCACAAGCACATTTATATTTAAGATCATTTTTCATATTTCAATGAATTCAGGATTATCAAATAATTAATAAACTGAGTATATGATGTTTACTGTTCCGCAGAAGACTGCAGCTAACCAGAATATGGGTAATCATGGGATTTATTTAAAAATTCATACACCCACAAACTGGATTCCATCAGCTTAACAAATACCTATTTATTTTCAAGAAAAACACTTCATATGGCTAGCAGCATAAGCTTACAACTTACTCTGAATGGTCTCGTGGTAGATGTATGTGCTAATTTTTTCTATAAATGTAAGCACTCATGAACTGATTTTTCATCAGCTTCACAATCACATTCATACTTAAGATCATTTTTATATTTTAATGAATTCAGGATTATCAAATAATTAATAAATC
Source organism: Lepas anatifera (assembly GCA_034440635.1). Taxonomy (NCBI): domain Eukaryota; kingdom Metazoa; phylum Arthropoda; class Thecostraca; family Lepadidae; genus Lepas; species Lepas anatifera. The sequence goes on along the minus strand of JAOTON010000999.1, from coordinate 1,028,785 downwards.
GAGTATATGATTTTTACTGTTCCGCAGAAGACTGCGGCTAACCAGAATATGGATAATCATGGGATTTATTTAAAAATTCATACACCCACAAACTGGATTCCATTAGCTGAACAAATACCTATTCATTTTCAAGAAAAATACACTTCATATGGCTAGCAGCATAAGCCTACAACTTACCCTGAATGGTTTCGTGGTAGATGTGTGTGCAAAGTTTTTTCTTTAAATTTAAACACTCATGAACTGAATTTCATCAGCTTCACAATCACATTTATATTTAAGATCATTTGCCATATTTTAATGAATTCAGGATTATCAAATAATTAATAAATTGAGTATATGCTTTTTACTTTTCCGCAGAAGACAGCGGCGAACCAGAATATGGATAATCATGGGATTTATTTAAAAATTCATACACCCACAAACTGGATTGCATCAGCTAAACAAATACCTCTTCATTTTCAAGAAAAACACTTCCTATGGCTGGCAACATAAGCCTACAGCCTACTCTGAATGGTCTCGTGCCAGATGTGTGTGCAGTTTTTCTATAAACTCAAGCACCCATGAATAAATTTTCATCAGCTTCACAATCACATTTATTTTTAAGAACATTTTTCATATTTTAATGAATACATCAGTATCAAATAATTAATAAACTTGGTATATGATTTTTATTGTTCCGCAGAAGACTGCGGCTAACCAGAATATGGATAATAATGGGATTTATTTAAAAATTCATACACCCACAAACTGTATTCCACCAGCTTAGCAAATACCTATTTATTTTCAAGAAAAATACACTGCATATGGGTAGCAGCATAAGCCGAGAACTTACTGTGAAGGTTTTCTGCTTGACCACGTGGTAGATGTTTGTGAATGTTTCTAACTAATCAATTGGAAGAGCGCATTTCTAACTTAGTTTTCCTATTTAAACACCTGCCATATCAATTATTTTGACCAATTGGTTGGCAGCAACTTTGCAATGACAAACCTATGCATCACACATCTGAATTCCTAAGATATTTGCCCATCAACAATGGCTGCCTGGACATCCAAGAATTTACCAGACAATTTGGGGTGGGAGCATGGGGTTAATTTCTGTTATCTTGAGAAAAGTTTGCGAAGGGTGAACATATCCCAAGTTTCGTGAACCGTGAGTGCTGCTGATTGGTTAAAATGCTCACGGCAGCATAGGCAGAGGCTAAGTACCCTCCTACTAGAATTGTACTTTTCCCAAGGTGGAACTTTGCCAGATGTAAATTCCGACCGGGCGGGTCGGAACATTCGGTGGAGGGGCTCGCGTACTACTTATTCCCACGAAGGGATTATGGCTTAGATTTAAGGGAATTTCTATGAATATTCTGAATGAGGATGATTGCAGATCACTTAAAATCATACAATATCTATTTTATAACTGTATTTTGGTCCCAAATGAGCTCTTGGGCCCCAAAATGTGCGCATCTAAAACCTACTATTCACCCGGGTAAATAGTAGGAAGGTGAATAGTATGAACTAAGTTCCATTTATTTCCTCGTGTGAAAACGGCTATTATGTCTTTGGGAAATACTAGTGCTGGCTCTGATTTTGTTAGTTCCAAAATTTTGAAACAGCTCTGTCCCACCATACACAGCCAGCTTACCCACTTATTTAACTTATGCCTCGCTCATGGTATATTCCCAGACCAATTCAAAACGGCGGTGGTAGTGCCAATTTTCAAATCTGGTGACCCATCTTTGTTCAATAATTACCGACCCATATCAATCCTTCCAGTATTGTCTAAAGTATTTGAAAAAGATAGTTTATGAGCAAGTCTTTCAACATCTTTGTGAAGAAAATATAATATTCTCTAACCAGTTTGGATTCCGTAAACATCACAGTACGTACATGCCGGTTTCTCTACTTTACGAATCAATCACAAAAGCCCTTGTGTCAAAAAAGTTTGTGCCTCTATTTTTCTTGATTTCAGCAAGGCATTCGACACAGTGAATCACGATATTCTTCTCGCAAAGCTTCGCTCCTACGGTTTCGATGAACTTGCTGTAAAATTTTTGAATCATATCTACATGGTCGAACCCAATATGTAAAATATAATTGTACCAAATCCAAGATTTCCCAACCATTATCACTCGGTGTACCTCAGGGCAGTGTTCTTGGTCCCCTGCTATTTCTAATTTACATAAATGATATTCATAGGTGTTCCCCACTCCCTACTTATTTTCTCTTTGCTGATGACACTGCTCTCCTGTTTACCGCCAAAAACACTTTTGAATTAGAAAGGGATATCAATAGCTGTCTCCCCCACATATCATCGTGGCTCCACTGCAACCGGCTAACCCTTAACGCTCAAAAATCTGTTTTTCAAATTTTTCCGACTACCAGTCAAAATATGTCAATTTCTCTCGATAACGTTCCCCTTGTCCGTAAATTTTCTACCAAATACTTAGGAGTAGTAATTGATGAGGATCTGAGGTGGACCAACCATATTAGAAACGTTGAGAACACTATGTCTCGGAGCGTTGGCCTGATCGGCCGAGCTCGACATATTCTGCCCTCTCATTATCTTCGTCTCCTCTACAATGCTCTTATCCTACCGCGCTTAACTTACTGTCTTGAAACTTGGGGAAATACGTTTGACTATAGATTAAACAAACTTTTCCTTCTTCAAAAAGCGAATTGTGCGCATCATTGATCACGCCGAAAGACTATCTCACACAAGCCCCATCTTCAAAAAGTACAACATCCTTAAACTTCACGACCTAGTTGAGTATACAAATATAAAAGTATTACATAATCATCTTTCGGGTCTCCTCCCAGCCTCATTTGCCTGTAAATTTGAACGCCGCGATCAGGTCCTTAATGTAAGACACGAAAGAAACGTCAGACGTGTTGAGCATTTCTCTGTTCCATTCGTCCCTACTGTTTATCGGAAGTTTTCATTATTCATCGTTGCCCCGAGAACTTGGAACAAAGTAATTGCATCGCAAATAAGAAACTTGGACGATGTCCCACGAAGCAAGTCCTTCTTTAAAAAAGTAATTAAGAAAATATTTATCGACCAATACTAAATATTATCCTTAAACATCGATTCTTGCTTCGATGGTAGATTTGACTCATCAGCTCAGTATTTGGTTTTCTCTTCTTCCTTTTCTTTAAACTCTTAAAGCGCCTTTTTTCTGACTTAAGCAAACTATTCATGATAACTGGCTGCGGAGCTCTCAGATTCGGGTGGATGCGGGGCGTTCAATACAGGCCCGCCTCTGGCACCCTCTCTACCCCCACTATCCAAATCATCTGTCGAACCGCGCTGTGCATGACTCTCGCCTTGCTCACACCAATCTCGTACAGCGCTATCTATTACAATCTGCCGATCCAGCTCCTCTCCAATTAACTATCTTTTGCCCTCAGGATGATCTGCGGTGGCGCGCCCAGTGGTGGCGCTGGTGGCCTGCGCGCGCCTGCTGGCCGCCGTGCCTCGATGCTGTTGCGTGGTCACGGGCTGCCCGCTGGCGGCAGTTTTTTGCGTCCGCGGCGGGGTCTGCTGATGCCTCTTGGGGAGGTGCTGCGTGTGGCCGCGGGGTGCGCTGCGGCGGCGTCGGCGTAGGGCCTGCCGCTCCCCGTCTGGGTCTGACTGCGGTGGCGCGTTGCGCTGCGTGGGTGCGTCGCACTGCTGTCCGTGTGTGGCGTCGGCCGGTGCGCTCTGGTGGCCGCCGGGTGGTGCGTGGGTGTCTGGCGTGTGCTACCGCCTCTCGTGTCGATAGGCTGGCCTGTCGTTCTGCTCGAGTCGGCGCTGGCGGGCGTGCGTGCGGGCGTGCGGGCTGCGCGTTGCGGGCGTTGGGGTCGGTGCGTGGCGGGCGTTGGGGTCGGTGCGTGGCGGGCGGTGCGTGGCGGGCGTATGTTGGGCGTGGTGTGAGCGCGTTCGGCTGACGCGATGGTATGGACCCCAGAGATGGAGTTGCTGAGGACGTGGTCTGTGGCTCTTGGTCTGCTCGGTCTCAATTGTCTTATGTTGTATCATGTTTTATCTGCGTACTGCGGGTCATCATGTCTTGTTCCCCTCCCCCGGCGTTATGTAGGGGCCCCGCGCCGGGGGGCGGATATGGGTGAACCGATGACGGGTTTCATTTTTGTGTGTGCCGCGTGTACTGTATGGTTTTTTTTAAATATACTGTATGGATATGAATAGGGCACCAGGCGAGCTTGGAGGTATCAGACTAACTCAGAGAGCATTAGCTAGGTTCAAGAGGCACAATTATTTGCTCAAGGGGCACCAGATTGACTCAACGGGCACCAGATCAGCTTAGAAGGCACGTGATCAGCTCAAGTGGCCAAGACCAGCTCAGTGGGCACCAGATGAGCTTAAGGGGTACCAGACTAGCTCCGCCGGTACGATTATTGGCGACGATGAGGCATTAGCCTGTTATGGATTACGTACCCATAATTTCCGGGGTGTTTGGAAAGGCGACAGAATGCCCTAGATGACCAAAAAGGTACTTAATTGTAAAACAATAGTTTTAATCGCTAAATGTGATATAATTGCATCCAGGTTCGACGGCGTAGGGCAATAAATTTCGAGCGGCAAAGCCCAAACGAGGTACACCGCCTAGTGATCAAAGGACACTCCGGCACCGATGAGGGGGAGGTACTTGACCTCCTCGCTGCGCCCCTGTTCACGATTGAAGAGTATCAGTTTTGTGGGGTTAAATTTTACCTTCAGTATGACAGAGGGGATGGAGATTGAAATGAAAGCAAAGGACTTAAAGGGAATTTGGCACCTTTATAACGTGATTTTAACTGAGATAGCTAAGTTGTATAGCATGCCGGAAATGCCGGTACTCTCTGTGACATTTCTCTTGAAACTCATCATCCGGCCCAGTCATCATCTTCATTGTTACATCATCACTAAATAATCATCCGCAGGCAGATATTTATTTCGTTCCCCAGAGGAGCATTTAAAAAATCAAAACATTGAGCTTATTGTACAATTTTTCAGAGAAATAATGGACGCTTCCATGATTTTCGGCTAAAAATTCCTCCAATCAAATTTCAGGATTCAACCAAGGTGCCACATTCTCTTTAAAGGGAATGGGGCGCCTTGGTCGAATCCTGGAATTCATTGTAACTTCAGGTACATTTCAGGTACATTTCATGTAGTTTTTAGCTTTTTTCTTCGGAAAGTTTGAGTTTCAAGACAAATGATATATAGACTACCGGGTTTTCCGGTATGCTTTACAACTTGGCTATCTCAGTTAAAATCACGTTATAAAGGTGCCACATTCCCTTTAATCACTACGAGGAAAGAAAGCAAAAACACCGATAGTGCTTCAAACAATGGTGTATTGTTCTGTAAATATTAAGAAATATGACACCTCCTCTGTACCCGTGCATGCCCTTTATATCTGCCCTAACGCCTTTTTTACCCTTACGCACAGGGGAGGTAGGCATCCGTGCTGCAGTGATGAGCCCAGGGCGGCAGTTATGGACTAGGAACGGCGCAAATTAGGATGGAAGCGATAAGCTGGAGGCGATAGTGATTGGCCGGGGCGGCAAGAAACAAGGCAAAGTCATAAGTCGAGGGCGGCAGTGATGAGCCAGAGCCAATAGCTATGAACTAGGAGCGGCGCGAACCAGAGTGGAAGTGATAAGGAGAGGGCGGCAGTGAAGACTGGGGGGGGCGGGAGTTATGAACTAGGGGGCGGCACAAATCAGGGCGGAAGTGATAAGTTGGGACAGGGTAGCATTAATTAGCCGGGGGTGGCACGCATCAAGGCAAAGGGCATCAGCCGGGGACGGGAATGGTGAGCATTAGGTAGTAGTTATAAACTACGGGTGGCACGAATCAGGGTGGAAGAGATAAGCTGGGACAGGGACGGCGGACTCGGGGGGGGTGGCAGGGTGTGCAATTTCACACGCTGAAAAAGTTAGGGCGTGCAAAAGTATATTTTTGCACTCCCGGCTTTGGCTTCGTCCGGGGAAGCGCCCCCGGATTTGGGCGGCGCCCCCGGCCGGCCAAGAAACTATCAGAACTAAACACCGCCTACCTGAAGAGGAAGGGCCCTCTGTGCAAAATAAAAACAGTTTCAAATATGAATGGTGTCCCCTTTCATCAAAGCCATCCCATGGAGAGCAAATAGACCCAATTTATCGACTCAACGCAGGGAAATGATGTTGGCACCCCCTCCGAGTGGGCGCCCCAAGGGAGCCAAAGGTGCCTCCTGGGGATGGAGGCGCCCCCTTCCCCTGAGAAGGAAGGCACCCCCTCCCGAAAATCTTGTACAACCGCCCGAAAATGGAATCCATCGTCCCCGAGCTGGGAGCGGCAGTCATGAACCCTAGGGCGGCACGAATTAGAGCGGAAGTGATAAGTCAGAGATTACATTCATTAGCCGAGGCGATAGTGATGAGCTGGGGGCAGCATGAAACAGGGTGGCAGTGATAAGCTAGGGATAGCACTGGTGAGCCACTGTCAGCAAATATGAGCGGGGTGCTGTTTGAATCAGAGCGGCAGTAATAAGTCAGGGTTGGCAAGATTCAGGGTGGCAGTGATAGGTGGGAGGCGTCAGTGATGAACCGTGGCGGCATAAACCAGGTTGGTAGTGATGAACCGGGGGCGGCATGATCACAGTGGTAAGACGGAGGCGGCATGAATCAAGGCAGAAATGCTGAGCCGAGGGGCGACACATGTATTGGGGGTGCTCTCATTATGATTAGGGGTGCTTGCACACCCAGAGATAACAAATTTCACCCCAGGCTGACACTAAAAGAGTAAAAGCACGGCAGCAGGAGTCTACCATTTACTCGGCTCGGAGAGTTCCTCCAATAGACAAACAGATAACGATTAGACGATTGTGGGCTGCTGTTAGCTTTCTGGAAGGGTGTTAACTGTAAAAAAAAACTGTGCGGAAACTGTGCGGACAGCAGGGCCTAAGTTTGACCGGTTTTGGGGGCCATGGCCGGACTGGTCTCCTCGGCAGTGATAAACCAGGGGCGGCAGTGATCAGCCGGCGGTGGCAGTGAAGATTCGAGGGAGGAAGTGTCTAACCAGAGGCCGCTCATTTATGGGTTAATAAAAAACAGGGACAGCATTGATCAGCCAGGGGCAGCGTGAATCAAGGCAGGAATGATTAATCTAGGCGGCAGTTATGAACCAGGGGAGACAGTGATCAGCCAGGGGGCGGCAGTCATGAACCAGGGGCGGCAGCGATGAGTCGGGGCGGCGCGCATTTGGGTCAAAAGTGATGAGCCAGAGACAGCATGAATTAGGGCGGCAGTGATAAACCATGGGCGGCAGTGATCAGCCGTGAGACGGTCCATCATCATATTTAAGGTTGTAGAGCGCGCCGACATCTAGGGTCATACGGCGCCCATAACACTAATAAAATACGAAAATAGGACATTTCCGCACGAATTTTAACAAGTCGGGTGGTAAAACAGGTCAGGTCGTGAAAGTTGTATCAGAAGATTATATAAAACACGCAAAAGATGAAATGAAATACAATAAAAATAAATAAAATGAACAAATAATATATAAAATAAATAATGAAAATGACACAGAAAATTTCACACGGTATACTAAAGTAAGAGAATATAGGTAACATGAAACTCGACGTTATGTAAAACCTGAAAGACTATTAGGATGAATATATGACATTAAAACTAACGCTCCTCAGATATAACATGATGTTAGTGATATCCACAAAGGATGCTCCTCCAGAACGTTCACCGCCCAGATATCCCCAGGATGCTCACTGCCCCGGGAGCAGTGGCGAATCTAGCCGGTCGGCTTGGGAGGGGAAAACCAAAGTAAAAAGTCGAAAAGCAAAAAAAAACGTCACGCCGTGAAAGCTGTGCTACAATATCACTTACCGGTAGGATTTTGCGTATTTGAGGGGAAAAGCAAAAAAAAACAACACGGGAAGAAAATATGGGCTCGCGATACTTTTTTCCAGTCGAAGGCCCAATATTCACACTGAACTTAACTGGTTCTGTTTGAAGTTGAGAGTTGAAGCACCAAAATCTTGCTTATAAACGAAAAAGGAGTCGGGGAAAAAAGGAGGTCGATCACTTTGGGGGTGGCAAAAACATACCTTTGCCCCGAGCTTTTCCGTTTGGGGGCAAATGCCTTTTTGTCCCCCCTGGATCCGCCACTGCCCGGGAGACGGCAGTGATGAACCAGGGGCGGCAGTTATCAGTCAAGGGCGGCAGTTATCAGCCAGGGGGCCGCAGTTATCAGTCAGGGGCGGCAGTTATCAACCAAGGGGCGGCAGTTATCAGTCGGAGGCGGCAGTTATCAACAAGGGGCGGCAGTGATCATTCAGGGGCCGCATTTATCAACCAAGGTGCGACAGTGATCAGACTGGGGCGCCAATTAGCAGCCAAGGGGCAGAATTAATCAGTCAAGCGGCGGCAGCTATCATCCAGGGGCAACAGTTATCAGCCAGGGGGTGACACTTATCAATCCGCCGGTGGAGGCAGTGATTAGCCAGGGGCGGCAGTTATCAGCCAAGGGCCGGCAGTTTTCAGTCAGGGGGGCGGCAATGATCAGCCAGAGGGCGGAAGTGATCAGCCAGGGGCGGCAGTGATCAGCCAAGGACGGAAGTTATCAGGCAGGGGGCGGTAGTGATCTGCCAGGGGGCGGCAGTTATCAGCCAAGAGCCGATAGTTTTCAGTCAGGGGGCGGCAATAATCAGCCAGGGGGCGGTAGCAGTCAGCCAGGGGCGGCAGTTAGCAGCCAAGGGGCGGCAATAATCAGCCAGGGGGCGGCAGTAGTCAGCCAGGGGCGGCAGTTAGCATCCAAGGGGCGGCAGTTGTCAGTCAAGGGGCGGCAGTTTTCAGCTAAGAGCCGGAAGTTTTCAGTCAGAGGGCGGCAATGATCGGCCCAGGGGGGCGGCAGTTATCCGCCAGGGGCGGCAATGATCAATCAGGGGCGGCAGTAATCAATCAGGGCGCGACAATGATCAGCCAAGGGGCGGCAGTTACCAGTCAGGGGCGCCAGTGATCAGCCAGGGGGCGGTAGTGATCAGTCAGGGGGCGGCAGTTATCAGTCAGTGGGCGGCAGTGGTCTGCCAGGGGGCGGCATTGATCTGCCAGGGGGCGGAATTTATCCGCCAGGGGCGACAGTTAGCAGTCAAGGGGCGGCAGTTATCAGTCAGGGGGCGGCAATGATCAGCCAGGGGGCGGCAGTGGTGAACGAGGGGCGGCAGTCAGCCGGGGGGCGGCAAAGATGATTCGGTGGGCGACAGTGACTAACCAGGAGGGGCAAGTATATGAGTGTTAAAATAAACCGGGGTGTTAAGCCAGGGGCGGCAGTGATAAACCAGGGGTGTCAGTGATCAGCTAGCTGATCAGTGATGAACAAAAGGCGGCAGTAACCATCCGGAGGGGGCGGCAGTGATTAATTGCTGGCGACAGTGATCGGGAGAGAGCGGCAGTGATGTGGTGTCATAAATCAGGGGGCAATGATCAGTCAGGTGGCATTGATTAGCTAGAGGCGGAACCAGTCAGAGTGGAAGTAATGAATCCGGGACGGGAAAAACTTGTGAGGGGCGGCACGAATCAGGGTGGCAGTGATGAGATAGGGTGACACTCTTCAGAGTAGCGGTGATAAGCCAGGGGCGGCACATGTATTGGGGGTGCTCAGCACATGATTGGGGGTGCTCGAATTAGGATTGGGGGTGCTCGGGCACCCCCAAAGAGATAGAAAATTACACCCCTGCTGGTTATATAAATTGCTTATCATACTGGTGGAGTCTGGAAAGGGATGATAAAAAGGCATTTGCCCCTGAGCTCAGAGCACAGTTCCCTAAACCAGGATTTCTACTAATTAATCTAAATGAAGAACTAGTTTCCGCAATTTTCAGCTCTGTCCCACCATCCCATCCAAACCACCGGCCTGTTCACCTTTTCTTTACTCTTAACTGGGACCGATCCTTGAGAATATGGAAGTTAATGAACGCGTTCAAAGGGTATCTCCAAAATTATTCCGGCAGCACAAATCTTAATCTTCCAGTCACTATGCCACTCCTCGTCCCACGGCGATTGTGGGAGTTAAGGAACTTAATCCGCGTTCGACCAGAGCTCACTCGTCACGATAAAACCAGTGGGCATAACAAATGAATTTTCGACTCCAATATGCCTTAACTTGTACATGGTAACAGATATCACATGCTCCGCTGATTTCTCTGATGTCAAGTACTTGCATGAGTTGGCTGATTTGCCCTTAAATCTATCCAAAACAGTCGTGTGTTAGCTACTTTCATGACATTTTGGTGATATTTTTCTTTTTCGGTTTTAATCGAGTTTTCCTTCTCCGTCAATTATTTATTTGCATTTTTATTGAACCAAAGATGCCCAAAAAATGATATAAACAAAGATATGGCAAGTTTTTTTAGGTTACGTTAAAAGTGCCCTTTTTCCCCGGGGTGCCCCTCAAAGTTGTGTGCCCCCATACCAAAGCTCTGGCTGCGCCCCTGCCCCCTCCAGTGCGGGTGTTAAAGAAGAAAAGGTCAAACGAATTAAGAGTCAAAGTCTTTTATTAAATTTGAAATTTTCTTTTGCAAAACAATGTATAGTTCAAGATGAGTTTAATAGTATACAAAACTTGTTAATCAGGCAATGCGTTTTTGAGTTATGAAGCATCAAAGATGACTCTACAAGGTGACCTCCCGAAAATGCCTCGGGCTATAACTCGGTCACCGTTGGTCTAAGGGGGCTAAGATTCTCACAGGCGTGTTCCTGGCCCAAAACTACCTCGGAGAAAAAGTTTCGGATTTTTTCCAGTCAAACCTTGGTCGATCTATCCTGGAATCCTCCAGCGGCTTGATGCACTTCTCGTGAAATTGAAGTTTGTAATTTTAGAGTAATGGTTTGGTCGTTACTTTTTTAAATACTATCATTCAATTTTAAATTTCAAATTAAAGTAAATCTTTACCAAGAATCCTTAGTACTGCGATCGAGATCACGAGAAGGTACTCGTACTTATACATATATGACGTAACTTTTTCATAGTACGTTACGATACGCCCAATTTTGGCGTAGTGCGCTACAGAATTCGCCCAACTACGCTATTTTTCATTTCCAGAGCTACGGCTACGGAAAAATGATTTCATACCGTAGCGTCGGCCATCTCTGCTGGTGAGATTGTGACCTGAGCGAGGCGAGCGTCCCTGTGCTTTGTGGGACGTTAAATTTTGGCTTCTAAATTGGGCCTTCATTGTGGGAGTTGCTCGTTTGTTTGGTGGAGTCGGGGTCTCCGTGACTAGTCCACTAATGACTTTAGTGAGCCCCAGACTCCAATAACCGAACTTGGAGCAACTTGGACAAAATTTCTAATAAAAATATGGGTTTCTGGGATCCAGATTCTCATCGCTCCGACCAAGGCAGACCACCAGATTATCACAACGCAGAAATAGGGTAGAGTGGGGTAACGCGCCCACCTGGGTAAGACGCCTACTAGCATCTGCAGACTGACGTAGGAACTGGAGCCTACATCTTTTATTTTTTTCTGGTTGCGATCTTTCTGATCTGGTCCTGAGCGTGTTTGGGCGCGCCTGGTCTGCTCCAGTAATTTTTAGCAAACATTTGTTGTTTTTTGCCCCTCCGGATATAAAAACGAGCTATCTTAAAGTTGCGATTGTACTGTATGCGATTTAGATGCACCCACGGCAATTTGTGAGGTTGAAACAGCGAGTTTGTGCCACATTTTGACAGCCACTATGCGGCATGGAAACGCCGCAGAATTGAGTAATATTTGTTGCGACGCTGCCGTTGCTACGTGGGTAAGACGCCTATGTGCAGTGCGGGGTAAGACGCCCCAGGCGCCTTACCCCAATATTTGGTAGGCGTTTTACCCCAATGGATGGGTGTGTCCTTAGGATAGGTAGGACATGGAGGTAGGACTGCTATTACTATTACCACCATCACGACCACTACTGGTCGTAATGTCGAAGTACGTTGGGTTAGAAACAAATCACCGTAACAGAAGACTTTGAGTTTCAAATATTAGTTCCTATAGCAAACAGGAAAGTTTTCGCGTTTGCTCTCATTTGGTCATCTTGAGGGGTGGTCTTCAATCACTGATGGATCCAAAGGGGGCTAAAGGGGCCGTGGCCCACACCAAAGCCTAAAAAGTATATTTTCCCCCTCAAGGCCAAATTTTGGCCGTTTTTTTCGTAAAAAAATCTGCATTTTAGAGATTTCTTCTTGATTTACTCCCCCCGAAACGTTGGTTTGGACCCTACAAAAGTTGCTCCTGGATCCGCCGATGTATTAAATACCTACCTTCGTCATGGATCTGCTCGAAGCACTGTTTGCATATGGCGATCCCGAACCATCATCGTCGTTAACTACATTTTCCAGATTACACATTTCCATCCTAATATTACCTTGATATCCTGTTCCAGAATATGGGAAGACGTACCGAAGAAGAACCACTTGCGGGCAGAATGAACCGGAAGCGCTTTAATGCGCTTTGCGCCCCCTGAAATATGTTGGGGCTCTATCTTAAATTGCTTTCGCGTTTTACGTTGATAGGTAAAAAGCCTACCTGCTTATTTTTGCTGTGTCGGGCTTTAATGCCTCGAATAACTTGCCCACTTTGTCACAACATTATCGTAAAACGTAATCACAGCAATGTTCCCACTTGTTCATATAACGAGATACAGTATGCGCTGGGTGTTATATGACGGCGTTTTACCCAGGGCTAGGGCGTTTTACCCCGCTATCGGGGCAAAACGCATTTTTACATGGTCTCAAGAAAAAACAAATTTCGCACACTTCGCATAGTTCTAGAGTCCCAAATTTCTATCCGAGTGTAGACAAAAGACCACAGAACTTAACGAAGAAAACATGACGCAATTCCATCCAGGCAGGATTGGTACAGACACATTCTCCCTTAACGTATGCGTCTTACCCCACTCTACCCTACAGGTCGGCAGCCAGCATGAGCAGTCGTCAGATCCAACAGCCCAGGGGGCGCGAGTCTGTGGCCTCCACCCAACTCAGTAGACGGTTTGCCGATCGGCCCCGCCAGAAAGCATGGGACGGCTGGGAAGTCAGCCCGGCGGCCGTTAGAGTCCCTGCCGAGTGGTGATGCCCGCGCTACAGGTCCCACGGCCAGCGCGGGAGCCAGCGGAGACGGTCCAGCGGAAACAATCGCCCACCTCCCCTCCAGTACGCGGCCGAACCGCATCAGTTCCTATTAATAGCAAACCATACGCGAACCCATAGGCGGATCCAGAGGGCAAGGGGGCACATGCCCCCTCGATCGATCCTCGGCACTCCCCTAAAATGGTCACGGCGCCCCCTGAGATGTTGCTTCCCGCTCCCCCCAGAATGCAAAAATCGGCGCCCACCAATAGGATTTTGCGCCCATCTGATAGGTTTTGCCGGTCCAAAGTGGCGCTAAATTCAGCACTGATGCTGGAGACGTGCTCCGTGGCGATAGTATTCCAGTTTCAATTTGAAAAAAACTGAGCTGTGCATAGGCGGATCCAGGATTGCCAAGCGGGGGAGGCACCTTACCGGGGGAGGGGGCGCCATCCGGACCAGGGGGCACCACTTTTGGTCGAAAAAACTATCGGGTGAGTGCCAAATCCTATCGGTAGGAGCCGATTTTCGCATCCTGGGGAGAGAGAATGGGAAGCGACATTCAGGGGGCGCCATCGGCCTTTCAGGGGGCGCCGTGAATATTTCAGGAGGCGCGGAGGGTCGATCGGGGGAAGGGGCACGTGGCCTTTTCCCCTCTGAATCTGCGTGTAGAGCTATGGAAATTGTATAACATAATGCACTTTAAGCGTGTTGGTCTCTTGAATTTGCTGCACTTTATGTCAGGTGCATTCATGAACGCGCTGCACTTTTGAGCGGGATGCATTTTGATTGTGCTGTACTTTTGAATGCGCTGATGTGCTGTACTTTTGAATGCAGCAAAAATAGGATGGGCTCGTGTTCAGCAAATACTGGAGAGATAAACTGGGAAATCCTTCAACCGTGTATTATTACTCCAATCTTGACCATAAAGTTGAGTTTTTGACCATCTAACCTCTCAAAGGTCACGTGAGGTCACAGGAGCATACAGTGATTATGTTCCCAATACCTTCTCACTGAATTGAGATAAAACTTCCATCTTGCTCGCATTGTGCTTATCTTGTCACGGGGAGTCGATTGATTTGCAACATGACCATACTGGGTCACCCTGTGACCCTGCCCTAGGTCGTTGTTAGTCCATCATCTCCATTTGACCTAGCAATGTCATATTACCTATACATCTTTCGGTTTTCAACGGTGAGAGGAATCCAGTGATGTATAAAGACTTGCTCTAGCTCCTCTGAGTAAAAGTCTAAAGAGGGAAATGTACACGGTGCTGTTGTATGGGAGCATTCTTTGACCTATGCTGGTTTCAACATTGACCTGAAGTGAAATAATCCTGATAATTTTTTTGTCTTGTGAACAGTTTTCGCCGGGCCGTCCGTAATTTTTCTCTAACTTTCCTGGGAAATGAGAAAGGGAAGGGGCAAAATTTACGTCCCCCAGCGAGGCGTGTCGTGCCGAGGACCCCGGTGGGGCACATGTTGGTATGGCTTTTAACCCTCGCCCCACCGGGGGGCCATCGATGGCCCCCCTTAAGGTTTTTCCGGGATAGCAGAAAAACGACGAGGCGCAGCACCGCGGTTCAGGGCTCTACCTCTCACTGCATCATTTTCCCATCATCCCTGAAATTTTTTACCCCGGGTCACCCAAGGTCAGGTCACCAGACGAGGTCAACCAAGGTCACCTCACTTCACTTTAGAGCTCTGTAAGAGCTACATTTCAAAGTCGATCGATTTGAAACTTCCTACACTTCATAACCCCTCCAGGGTCTACAATGCGTATATCCGGGATTTTTCGATTTCGTGCCCTGAGGTCAGGTCACGAGGCGACCTCTCCCATTGGAAAAGCATAGGGAAAAGCTGTTTCATGATATAAAAGCCACAAAAATGATTGCAAATACTCAGACTGCTCAGAACAACGTTTTTGGACACCCTTTCACGGATCCCAGGGGGTCATATTTGCCCTTTGACTTTTCCAAGGTCATCCAAGGTCACCAGAGGTCAAAAACAGTATTTTGGCAATAACTTTTGACCTAATTAAACTAGAGCGATGAAACAAACACCATCGTGTTTGTCTTGTCACTGGCTTTCATTTGATATACGGCAAGGTCACTTTCTGACCTTTCGTGACCTCAGGTCATATTAGGTCACGAGGTGACCTCTGGAGGTCAAACCACTGGCGGGAGGTCTTTACGTTCCACATAGCGGAAAAAGTACTTGCAATTTGCTATCAAATGTGCTTTACCAGGCCTCAATAGCTCTAATGACATAAGAGTTATGCCCAGTTTGCTCAACCATTGCATATTTGAGTGAAAATAGCCGATCCTGACCTAATTTGACCTCTGGAGGTCAAACCATTGACCTGAGCACTAAAACATGCGAAGTAATTTCTTACTGAATTCACGCAAGCTTTCTATTGCACTTTGCAGATTTGCGCTAACGCCCATATTTTCGGAGTTAGAGGGGGGCCATCGATGGCCCCCCGGTGGGGCGAAGGTGGCGCCGGACTCCCCCGGTGGGGCGCGGGTTAAATAATAGGACTAATCTATCCACATTCCGGAATTTTTTAATAGAGATGACTGCAGGTCAGGTACAGGCCATGGCCTCCCCGTTGGAAGTGTATGGGCAAGATAATTTAAACTAAAAACATCGGTGGGAATGAAGATACAGTCTTTGCTTTTATTTTTGGACTTACCTATCCCTCCGGTTCTAATGATTTGCGTTCTGACCCAATCTATTATTGCCCTGATCCTTTTAAACATTTACATTTGAACTTGCTGCACGTTTGAATGGGTTGTAATTTTCATCGTGCTGCACTTTTGGATGCGCTGCAGTTTTGTACACGCTGCACTTTTGAATGTGCTGCACTTATGACCTGTGGGAGTTTTGAACTGTGCACAATTATCTTGCTGCCTTTATGAACTGCGGACGTTTTGAACTCTACACAAAATATCTCGCTGCACTTATGAACTGCTGGCCTTTTGAACAACGCTTCTCTGACCTTGCTGCATTTTTTAACGTGCTACGCTTATGACCTGTGGGCGTTTTGAACGTGCTTGATAAACGAGTCTGCTGCACTTATGAACTGCGGGGGTTTTGAACACGCTGCACTTTTGAACTGTGGGGATTTCGATCGTGCTGAACTGCGGGCGTTTTAACCATTGCTTCCTTAATGGTTCTGCACTTCTGAACTGCGGCAGTTATAAACAGCGGCACTTTTTAACGTGCTGCACTTTTGGTCGTGCTGCAATTTTGAACTGCAGGCGTTTTGAACATCCCTTCCTTGACCTTGCTGCACTTTTGAACTGCTGCACTTTTGAACATGCTGCACTTTTGATCGTGCGGCACTTATGACCGTGCTGCACTTATGAACTGCGGCACTTTTGATATAGCCATGAATAAGAGACACCTGGATCGGAGACTCGCCGCCTCTGACCGACAGCGCCGATCACTCCGTACTGCGCATGCGCGAAACGACGTACAGGGCGCATCACTTCCGAATGCATTAGTTCTAATGAGGCGTGCGGGGAGGTTATGTTGAAATCAGTGGTGTAACCGAGGAGGTGGGTCCTAGGGGTCTGCGGACACCGTTGGGCCGATCAGGGGCCCCAGAGTCAGACTCTAAAGGCCTCCGGGATGCATTCTCAGGGGCCCCGAATCGGCCTCAGGGCTCCCTTCCAAGAGAGTTTATCCCAGGGGTGGGCCTCAAGAGTTGTTCTCAGCCCCCCCCGAAGGCTAGTCTCAGGGACTCCCCGAGAGTTGGTCTTAAAGCCCACGAAAGACGGTGTCACGGCTCCCCGAAAGTCAGTTCAGGGGGCCCCCGAGAGTCGGTCTCAGGGGCCCCAAGGACCATTTCCGGACCTTTTTCGTTACATGACTACCTTTTTCTACCAACTTGGGAAAGTTATCGCGCCTATGTGCGAGGTGGAACCATGGGGTAGCCCCCCATTGAATGCTTGTCACAACCGGGTGTCTAAACTCATATTGACCCCACTCCCCCGAAATGAAAGGTCCATCGGCGGACCGATATTTTAGGACCATGGGGCACTCCTAAGGCTAATTTTCGGCCCCTCCCCGTTTAGCTCTTAGGGGATCCCTGAGACTGGCTCTGGGGCTCCCTGAGACCAACACTTCGTGGCACTCAATAAGGCTCATTTCAGCCGTTCCACCGATTAGCTCTCAGGGAACCCCTGAGACTGATTCCCAGGGGCCTCTTAGAAGAAAACTGAGGGGGCCCCTGATAATATCTCGGGGCTCCTGAGAGAAGTTCTCGGCAGCACCTCTGGGATCAACTATCGCGACCCCAGATTTGCTCCGAGTGGGGCGAGGGGGCTGATACTTATACTGTCAGGGGCATCCAGATAAGCTCGGGGTCTCCTGAGGCTGACTCTCGGAGGGTGGGGATGGGAATGACTCCCGACAGCCCTCCGAGACTAATCCTGGGGCACCCCCTGAGACTAATATTCGGAGGGGGGCACTGCTGATACCGAGTCATTGGTGCTCCTGAGACTAACTCTCGAAGGGCCAGATTAGCCCTCAGGGGCCTAAAGCTAACTCGGGACCCCCCTGAGACGGACTTTCGAGACACTTAGACCGAAATTAGGGAGCACCTCTGGGGATTGCTCCGATCCACAGGCTTAGCTCTCGGATGCCCGAGACTGACTCCCGGGGGTCCCCTGAGACTAACTTTTGGCTACTCACTGGGACTGACTCTCGGGGGCCCATTATATCAAAATTGGGGGCACAAAATTGGACTCCCAAGATTACCTCTCGGCCCCCAAAACCAACACTGCGGTTCATGAGACTAATTCTGGATCCCAAGCCTAGCTTTCAGGGTCCCTTGAAAGCAACTCTTGGCTCCTGAGAGACGTCCTTGAGACATGGGGGCCCTTGAAACCAACACTTGGCAGTACCTATGATAATAATTCTCGGATCCCCATATTAGCTTTCGGGCCCCCGAGAGGAGGTCCCCATAGACCAAAACGGATGGGGCCCTGATAATAACTTGGGTCTCTCGTGATTAAATATTGGGGACCCCTGATACTGGCCTTTGGAGCCCCCCTGAAAATGACTCGAGGGACTCCTGAGGCCAACTCTCGAGGGGAGGGTGGTCCTGAGACTAGTTTTCGGGGTTCCTGAGACTGATTCTCAGGGACCCTGATACCGGCTCTCGGAGGCTCCTGAGACCGGTTCTCGAGTGAAGAGCTGGGGGAACATTGCCCCGAGTCCGAAAGTTATGGGGCAGCCGCCTCGCCCCTTTCCCCGCTGCTTCGCCTATGACATCACGTCATCGTGTAATGCAGTAAAAATTTGTCTTTTCTGGGGATTCAGTTTGCCACCCTCTCCCCTTTCCTTGGCCCCTTGGCAATGCTCTGGAAAATGAAAAGCATGATACGGAACATGCTCATCTGTCAGCTGGAACCACGCTGTCTGCAGAGATGTGCTAAATGTTGCCTCAGTTTCGACGAGTCGTGGCCGTTTTCCCCATTTGACGTGCCTGCGTCCGCGACGTCCGGCGGCCGGCGCCCTGTATGTCGAAGCTTCCCACTTTTCCCGCTAGGCGGACGACCGCTGTCGCTCACATCAAAGGCGCCGACAGGGAGTCCCCGATCCAGGTATCTCTTATTCATGATATAGCGTCGTCAATTCGTCGTGTTCGTCTCCTCGCCTTTGTGGCTTGTTGGTTCGGATCAGGGGTTCGGATCCTGCCACCAGTGTCTCGATTTTGCTTTGGGGTACCAGCGAAAGCAATAGAGAACGGGCACATTTATATTCATTATATATGTTTTTCAGCGTCTCGTGCCTCTACTAACCGTGACTTTTTCCGAAGTTCGGGGCTCTTTTTCTAAGTGTGGTGGGCAACCGTCAGGGCTTAAGCTGCTGCACAGGGTTTCTTCAGAAGAGGTAAGATTTTTGGTGGTCAGTGGGGAAATAAGTGGGGAAGCTGGTCAGAAGAGCTAATAATAGCTACGTACCAAATTGGCGTTGGACCGTCTGACCCCAGGGGTGGTGCTGCCTTCTCTGACAACGGGAGAAAGCATGCTGTTCCGCAGTCTGCTTTTGATTCTGGTGATCGGTCTGATGAATGCCCAGATGTGCTGCAGGTAGATAGGGCTCTGGATTCGGAGTGCCCTCCCCAGCTCTATTGATTATGGGTCAGCTGGAGCTGTGGGAGACTATGTTGCAGTTCCGCCCATTGGCGCCACTGTTGATGCTCTGCCCGGGGCTACAAGCGATGGTTCAGGGTTGGGGACTGATGTAGGTGACTGCCTGAGTGTGCCTGCTGGGGCTGTTGGTCCGGTGGGTACAACTTGTGAGGCTGTGTGCCGACCCATGCCTGGGGTGACACCCTTGTTGTTGCCTTGCCCCCTGGGGGGCGCAGCACCACAATTCAGTACGCCACCACCTGGATTAATGCGTAGTGCTGGTATGTCCTTGGTGACTCGTCCAGCATCCCCAATGTCAACAATTGGCCAAACAGACCTTGTATGAGGGTTAGCCCTGGTCCCAGATATTCTGGATCTCTTGTTGACCATCTGTCTGTAATCTTCCTTAAACTATTCTCATTTAGCAATTTCCACTATTTCAAATTTACCTTTGCTTTGTATTACTGTCCGTGGCATTGTAATCATATACAAGTAAATCAGATTCATGGTGGATTTCAGGGTGGGTCTGCCCAAGTGTTGTCTGTATTAATTTTTTTGTTTTTGTATTTGTTTTTTTTGGTGTTGCTATAGCAAGCTATAGCTTACTCTTTTCTGTTTAGTATATGTCTATTAACTCCCCTCACTTAAGCATTCAGGAACCCAGATTTTCACCATTATATGCCTGCACTGATGGTGAAAGTAGCTCAATCTCTCCTGATTTCTCAGCTGTCCTGCAGTCTTGCAAATATGTGAATGTTGGGTACACTTCCAACAGTGAATATCAAAACAATTTCTTCTTACTACATGTAAATATTCGATCTTTGCGTAGAAATTTTGATTGATTAGAGTGTCTGATACAAAACTTAGACCCTAAACCCCATATTGTTCTTGTAACCGAATTATGGCTTGCTCCTGATACCACAGAATCTTTTGCTCTTGACAATTACTTCTTTGAATTCTCTTCTCATGCCTCCTTCAGAGGCAAAGGAGCTGGTATTTATATTGCAAATAATATTCCTTACAAAAGGAGAAAAGATCTTGAATCCTGTGGAATTGAACATCAATCAGTCTTCATTGAATTATGTAGCATTTTCCCATTTCACCTTATAGTTGGGTCTTGCTACAGGTCGCCCTCCTTTCCTTATTCGGTGTTCTTAAACTACCTCAAAACCACCCTAGAGACCCTATCACAAAGCAGGAAAACCTGTATTTTTGGTGGAGATTTTAATTTTGATATTCTCAAACATGAAAAAGATGAGCCTAGTTCTATATTTATACATTCTCTTGCTTCTCTTGGTTACTTTCCTTGTATATCTATTCCTACTAGAATTACACCCTTTACTAAAACCCTCATTGATAATTTCTTCATCAATGATGTCTCGCTAGTTTCCTCCTCAGTAGTTCTCACTTCTGATGTTAGTGACCATCTCCCCATTGCCCTGAAACTCCAACCTGTAACCAAGGCGCCACCCCTTAAAAATAACTCTCATAGATCTTTTGATTTCAGAAAAATCTAGGCTCTTAAAACAAACTTATCACTAAAATTAAATGCAATTTATGAGATAAGTGACCCAACTGAAGCAGCAAATCTCCTCCATTCCACTTTCACCGAAGAAATCAAGAATTTGTCCATAATAAAAACAGGCAGGCGGCATATGCCAAAACAGCCTTGGATTACATTAAATTTACTGCAGTCTATTAATAAGAAAAACATGCTTTACCATAAATATATCCATTCAAAACCATAGAAGATGAAAGGGTTTATAAAGCTTACCACAACATCTTGACCAGTACTATTTGCACAGCGAAAAATTATACTACCAAAGGAAGCTGGAGGAAAATAAAATGGACTTGAAAAAACTCTGGACCACTTTGCTGGAGCTATCCAAAATAAATAAATCAAAGAATGACCTGCCTGAACAATTTGAACACAATAATGAACTGCTATCCAACCCTAAAAACATCGCCAAGCACTTCAATGAATTTTTTGCCACTATTGCCAGTTCTTTGGATGATGCATTACCCGTGTCCACCTCTGATCCTCTCAACTTCATCGAGCAGTACCAGGGTAACCCATTTCAATTCAACTTAATCAGTGTAGAAACA
Organism: Lepas anatifera; assembly: GCA_034440635.1. Lineage (NCBI taxonomy): Eukaryota > Metazoa > Arthropoda > Thecostraca > Lepadidae > Lepas > Lepas anatifera. The sequence continues at coordinate 1,007,454 of JAOTON010000999.1, read as the reverse complement.
ACGCAATCAATCATCTCTTCCCTAAAAAACACAGGGGTTGGACCTGATGGAATTTCATCCAAAATTCTTAAACTTGTTTCTGCCACCATATCCCCACACTTGACCTACCTGTTTAACTTGTGCCTGCTCTCAAGGGTGTTCCCTGACCAGTTCAAAGAAGGGCTTGTAGTCCCGGTCTTTAAAAGTGGCGATCCTGCAAATTTCTCTAATTATAGGCCAATCTCTCTGCTCCCAGTCCTTTCAAAAGTACTTGAAAAGGTTGTATATAGCCAAATTGCTGAATTCTTGACTGAAAACAACATATTATGTGATAATCAATTTGGCTTTCGTAAAAATCACAGCACATACATGCCCGTTGCCCTTCTAAACGAACAAATTACCTCAGCCCTTGCTTCTAAGAAAATTTGTGCTACTATCTACCTCGACTTCAGTAAGGCCTTTGATACTGTCAATCATGATATTATTCTTAAAAAACTTGAAAGGTACGGCATTGGCAACATCCCTCTAAAATTTTTGAAGTCATACCTGTCAAATCGTAGCCAAAATGTTAAACTCAACTCGGTCAGGTCCTCAATTTCAAAATCAATCACTCTGGGCGTTCCTCAAGGTTCTGTCCTGGGCCCGCTACTGTTTCTCCTATATATCAGTGATATTCATAAAAGCTCTCAAATTCCCATATTCTACTTGTTTGCAGACGACACGGCCCTTCTATACACTTCTGACTCAATAGAGGCTCTACAACGTACCATAAATCTAAGCATCTCTGAAATCTCAGACTGGCTAAGCTGCAATCGCCTAACTCTGAATGCCAAGAAATCTACGTTTCAGCTATTTGCTCATAACAAAACTCTTGATCTCCAAATTAACATTGATAACGTCCCCCTTAAAAGAAACTTCTGTACCAAATATCTCGGCATATTGGTTGACGAGGATCTGAGGTGGACAACTCATTAGGAGCCTCAAAAACTCTATACCCAGGGGAATTGGCATCATTCAAAGAAATAGGCATATTCTAAACTTAACTCATCTCCTTTTGTATAATGCCCTTATTTTGCCCTTCTACATGTATGGAATTCAGCTCTGGGGCGCTACCTTTGAATATAAGCTTCGCAAACTCTCAACACTACAAAAAGAATTGTTTGAATAGTTGATGGAGCTGACCGGCTCTCACACACCAGTCCAATCTTAAAAAAACATGCTATCTTAAAACTCCCCCACCTTGTTCAATTCACACAAATCAACTTCATGCACAAATATCTCCTCAATGAATTGCCACAACCTCTCTCTACGCTGACTCTCCTTCTTTGAGCATGCCCAAAATCAACGACATGTCAGACACATGCAACACTTTAACGTCCCTTTCGCTCCCACAATGTACAGAAAATTCTCCCTTTTCATAACCGCCCCAAGAGTCTGGAACAAAACTGTGGCATCAAAGATTCGGAACCTTAACGATGTACCTCGATCCAAGTCGTTCTTTAAAAAAAGTTGTTAAGACAATATTCATTGACACCTACGATGAGTAATTAAGATGTAAATGGGTGAGTGAACTGGGCGCTTCCCTAATACCTAGCTAATTAAGGTTACCAAATTTTCCAACATCATGCTGCAGATAAGAGCTCGCTAGGTGACAAAAACTGTGTGTCGCTGTATCACGAAGTTGTTTGAGATGTTTTGACCTGCACTCCTATGCTGGCAAAATTTTCAAACCATTAAGCGCGGTCATGATCTAACAAAGCACTGCGGGAGTCGAACAGGCCCGCCTCTGGCACCCTACTGCTAGTCCCTAAATCCCATGCTGATATGATACCGTGTGCATACAAATTCCCATAGCCCATCCCCTCTCTGCACATGCTCACGCTACGCGCACAGCTCCTCAGCTATAACCTAACCTATCCTTCTCCCACATCTAACTAATATGTTTCCCGGCAGCTGCCCAGAGTCCCCTGTGATCTTGGGCGGTGTGATGCTGTTGCTACTGCCCCTGCGGCCTCCCTGCACCTGGTGCGGCGACTGCTGGATTGGCGGTGGTGCTGCGTGTCTCGCCGGCCGGGCGTAGCCTGGGGGCTCCATTGGCTGCGCGGCGCGGTACTGCGGTGGCGGCGTCGCTGTGACCGCTGGGCGGCGCTTCGACGGCTGTTGGGTGGCGCCAAGGCCCTAATGGTTGGCGCGGCAGTGGCCGCTAGGTGCCTGGCCGCTGTCTAGCACGGCTGAACGTTGAATTGCTGCGCGTCATCATTACTAACCCATGGATTTATTTTACTTTTTTCTTTCTTTTTTTATTTCCCCGTTCCCCTTTTTTTCTGAACAGTTCTAACATTATTCCTCACGATGCTGCTGATGCACTACTGCTCCAATATTGTTTGAGCTGACATCTGAAGAATCGCGTGTTCAACAATCACAGAATCAGGAATTCAAGAATCGGCAGAATCGCGTGTCTGTTGATATTCGTTTTACCCTAAGTGCATGTGTAGGGAGTGCAGGCGCTGTGGATCGCCTTCGACTGTGTAAAATTTGCACCTCTTGTCATTCGCGGAGATTCTTGCATCTCAGTGCGGAGCTATGTTTACCCCTAGACTTTTTAATCATTGTCGGCGCGTAGTACTTTATCAGAAATGTAAGTTAAATTTTGTACTGTTATTTACTTGTAGTTTAACACTCTTAAATTTATCTCGAGTATGATTTTAATTACTTTCCTGGCTTAGCGATGTGCGTCCGCAAACCAATGAGAGGCCGAGCGAGTTCCCGCGCTCAGCGCTGTGGCGCGAATCAGACAATGGGATCGGCGCCATTCCTGCCTTGGTTCTTGTGTAAACAGCATCGCGTCTGATCTCTAAACGGTAGGTTACTTGGTTACAGAGAAATTACATCGTTTCTCGCTGATTAACTGTTGGATAAAGCTGTGTTGATTGGATTTCATCGTTGGTTAACCGGTTAAATATTTTTGCACGGGTTTTGGCTTGTGTATGGGCAAGTGTTGGCTATGGATGTTAGGGTTTCAGGGCGGGGAATTGTTTTTACTTAAAGTGTAATTAAAGTCAGCTACGGAAGTGATAACGCTGCCTGTGGGGCTTGCCTAGTTCTGACAGTGTTTCGTGTACAGGACGCGTCTTGATATCGTGGTCTTGATATCGTCGTCTTGACAACTTCATCTTGGTCTTGATGTCGTATGGGGAACAATACAACGCTGCAAGTTTAGAGCTGCCGTATTCGAAGACTCCGGTCTACACATGTTGTAATGTATGTCGCCCATGTATATGCGTAGAAATATATGTGTGGATATAAATACTGGGAACGAAGATCCATAACCGGAAATGGTCGGTGAGAAAATGGAAAGGATTCTCCCCCAAAAATGGTGGTTAATTTACAGAATTAGGTGAGCAATCACTGACAGCTCAGAAAAATGTGTCACTCGAATGATTGCAGCGTACCCTCCAAAACTTTCAACAACATTTTTTTCCGCCGACCTACCGTTTCTAAAATATTCAAAAAAATTTCATGCGGGTACACCACAAAACTGCAGACCATGCGTAATTTACTGCTGGAAATGCGTCACAATCGTAGCAGTCATAGTGGCAGCATCGCCAGCCTCTAGTTATTCAAAATTTGACAGATGACACTAGTTAATAAACCCTCTAGAAAACCTTCAAAAGCTCTAACACTGTCATACTGAAGTTTTTTAGTCACGCTTATGAAGTAACGAAACAGAACTGAATAAACAAAATGAAGCTGGCACCGTAGGCGTCGCATAAAAGGCGAATCTAGAATTTCTGATTGGGGGTTTCTTCCAGGGGGCGCCATTTGGACCAGCCAGCGCCATCTGGACAAGAAAGGTGCCACTTTTGACCGGCAAAACCTATCGTGTGGGTGCAATATCCTATCGGGGGGCGCCGATTTTCGCATCCTGGGCGGGGGGAGGTGAAAAGTGATATTTCAGTGGACGCCATCGACCTTTCAGGGGGAGGGGCTGAAGTCATGAATATTTCAGTGAGCGCCAAGGGTCAATGGGGGGCATCAGCCCCCTTTGCCCCCTGGATACCTGGATCCGCTTTTCGCTTAACCTAACCTAGGGCTTGTTCCAGAGCCTCCTTAGAAAAAAGATGAGAGTAGCTTGGAGTAAATCGGAGCAGGCGCAAAAACCGGTGTCCGCTGGACTGATTTCGGATGAGATTGGATGATATATCAGCTGATTGTGCCTGATCAGCGCCAATATAGCGGGCGTGGCGCAGCTAAGAAACTAATCGAATTTGATTAAGGCCTCTTATACTCCTTTGATGTATTTTAGTGAAAGTGGAATACAGAAAAACAACGTAATCAAAACTTTTAGCTGCCCACAAACGTCGTTTCTCACTGCAAAACAACTTACTTTAGTTTCTCAATTGAAATTCGTGCGCCACAATTGAGCTCCTCTAACCTCCTCTGAAAAACCACCTTTCGTTTGAGAGGAGGTTGGATGAGATTTTAGATGAGCTTTGGCGAGCTTGGAGGAAGTTTAATGAGGCGCTGGACCGGGCGAGAGGAAGTTGGAGAAGCTTTGAGGAGGCTGGAGCAGGCTTGAGGAGGCGCTGGAACAGGCCCCTAATTTATTTATTTATTTATTTATCTCATATGAGCGACAGGGGCTTGCCCCCAGTAAAAGCTCAAGTCAGTTATACCATCCAGATTCCCTAAAATTACATACATGGCACATGTTAAACAAGTCAAGACAAAAAGTAAATACAAGGTAAGAATAAAAAGATACAAATATACAAAATAAAACTCTAAAAACATTAAAAAATACATATGTAAAGGGCAACAATATTTATTCTAACCTAACCTACAATTTATTTATTCAACAATCTAACCTAACCTAACCTGACCTAACCAAACCTAACCTAAACTGCTTCGCCCGATACTGTCTGTCGTGCATGTTGTTGTGCTCTAATTGTGGGTTTGTCTTTGCAGATACGTGCTGTATACTGCCTGCCAGATATACGCACACATTGCATCATGCATGTTGATGCTAGCTGCTTGCTGAGCTGATTTATGTTAAATAAAGCCTAATACTGAGGCATTATCTGTTTGCATGAATCTGCAATAATTTATTTAACATAAACATTCAAAGCATCAAGATTCAGTCATCCAGGAGCATCTCCCAACATGGACAAGTATCTACAGCCTGAGGGACTGGATACAGACCCAAACACAAGCTCTGCTAGTCAACAGTGGCATCATTGGTTTCGCACATTCAATAGCTTCGTGGATAGACTGACAAATCAGGGTTTGGAACCAAACAAGCTAGACCTGCTAGTGAACTTTGTCTCTGCTAAAGTTTATGAACACATTGCAGACTGTGCATCTTATGAAAGTGCAGTAAGTGTGCTCCAGGGTTTGTATGTGAGACCCAAAAATGAGGTGTACTCCCGCCGTCTTTTGGCCACACGCAAACAAGAACCAGGAGAAACTCTAGATCAGTTTCTGCAAAGCTTGCAGCTTCTCAGCAAGGACTGTAACTTTAGGCCACTGAATGTAGATCAGGCTAGAGATGAATCAGTTCGTGATGCATGTATCAATGGTCTCAGGTCTGGTCACATCAGACAACGTCTCCTTGAAAAGAGGACGCTAGACTTGCAAACTGCTGTTGACCAGGCAAGGGCTTTGGAAGCAGCACAGAAACATTCTGAATCCTATCAATCCACATACCCTGTCAATACCTCAACATCTTCCCAGTCTGATGGCACCTCTCATGAACTGACCACCTCTCCTGCAGCAACAAATCAAAACGCAGCCCAAAAGTGTTTCTTCTGTGGGCAGGCAAGACACCCTCGCATAAGGTGCCCTGCAAGAGACTCTAAATGCAGCTCATGTGGAAAGCTAGGGCACTTCTCTCGAGTATGCCGAAGCAGTAGGGTGACGTCAGCGGCTGTGCTTGGTGAATCAGAGGGTACATCTGGGTCCAGAGGCGACTCATCAGGCCCTGCTCTTGCAGCCATCTCAGCTCCCATGGCTCCAATGGCCGCTGCCACACCTGCTGGCTTGGCAAAGGCTGTTGCAAAGGCCAAGGTAAATGGCCATCCAGTGAATGCTCTTATAGACACTGGTAGCTCCCAAAGCTTTGTCAACACTTAGTTGAAAAGCACAAATGGACGACGTTCCCGTCAAGTGGAGAGGTACACATGGCCTCACTTCCACATTCATCAAAGTTTAGTTCCTACTGTGTAGTATCAGTGGAATTGCCTGGCCATTCGTACCAGGGTGTCAGGCTCACAGTCCTTCCAAACCTGTGTGCTGATGTCATCTTAGGGCAAGACGTACTGTATCAGCATGAAAAGCTTGAGATTGAATTTGGTGGCCCAAGAAAGACGCTAACTGTGTGTGGCTTGTCTACCATGGATGTCCAGACACCAACGTTGTTTGCTAACTTGACCCCTGACTGCCATCCAGTAGCTGTCAAATCAAGGCGGTATTCTGCACCAGACGTGAAATTCATCCAGTCGGAAGTGGAGAGACTTCTATCTGAGGGAATCATTGAACCAAGTCAATCATCATGGAGGGCACAGGTTGTAGTGGTAGCGAATGAGAATCACAAGAAGCGTCTAGTCGTGGACTATTCTCAAACAATCAACAAGTTCACAGAACTTGATGCGTACCCGCTTCCAAACATGGAGAAACTGGTGGGCGATGCTGCCCAATATAGAGTTTTCAGTACCCTGGATCTTCGTAGCGTGTATCACCAAATACCAATAAAAGACGACGAGAAACTCTACACTGCTTTCGAAGCAGATGGACGTCTATTCCAGTTCCGGAGAATCCCCTTTGGAGTCACAAACGGAGTTGCAGCGTTCCAGCGAGTAATGGACTCCATCGTGTCCGAGGAAGGGCTCAGTGACACCTTTGTGTACCTTGACAACATCACTGTATGTGGACACGACCAAGCGGAACACGATGCCAACCTGGAGCGGTTTCTTCGTGTAGCAGGAAAATACCATCTGACATTCAATGACGACAAATGCTCCTATTCGGTTTCTTCAGTAAACCTCCTGGGCTACGTCATCGGTGGTGGGACTCTTCGTACGGACCCAGAACGCTTAAGGCCGCTCCAAGATCTCGTTCCTCCACAGAACATACGCTGTTTGAGTCGAGTGCTGGGCATGTTCGCCCACTATTCCCACTGGATCCACGGATTCTCTGAGAAGATACGTCCTCTAGCGGATGCTAAAACGTTTCCACTTCAGAAATCAGCTGTGGATGCGTTTAACCAGTTAAAGAATGACATAGCCGACGCTGCAATGGTTGCCATCGATGATACGGCTTCATTTGTTGTTGAAACCGACGCCTCAGAGCATTTTTTAGGTGCTACCCTAAGTCAATGTGGAAGGCCGGTAGCATTCTTCTCTCGCACCTTGTCGAAAAGTGAGCAGAACCATTCTGCAATTGAGAAGGAGGCTTGTGCCATCTTCGAGGCACTGCGAAGATGGAGACATTTCTTGCTTGGGCGGTCGTTCAAGCTCATTACTGATCAGCGCTCTGTCGCTTACATGTTTGATGGAAAGCATTCAAGCAAAATCAAGAACGAGAAGATTATGAGGTGGCGTCTAGAGCTGTCAAGCTACTCTTACGACACAGTTTATCGCCCTGGTAAAGAGAACCTCGCAGCTGACGCTCTTTCTCGCATTACATGCTCTGCTGTGGACACGAACAAGCTAAAAGAGTTGCACAGTGCGCTCTGTCGCCCGGGAATCACGAGGATGACTCACTTCGTACGATCTAGAAACCTGCCGTTCTCAATAGAAGATGTGAAAAGGATCACCTCATCGTGTCCGGTCTGTGCAGAGTGCAAACCGCAGTATGCTAAAACTGCGGATGCCTTCCTGATTAAAGCCACACAACCCTTCGAACGCTTTAATATGGACTTCAAAGGCCCGCTCCCAAGCGTTAGTAGAAACAAGTACATGTTAACTATCGTGGATGAATACTCAAGGTTTCCCTTTGTCTTCCCATGCTCAGATCTGTCATCCGCAACAGTCATAAAATGTCTGAATCTATTGTTCTCTATATTTGGAATGCCAGCCTACATTCATTCAGATCGCGTGTCTTCTTTCATGTCTGCTGAAATGAAAAGTTTCCTTCATGCCCGAGGCGTTGCCAGCAGCAGGTCCACTCCCTACAGCCCCCAAGGGAACGGTCAGGTCGAGAGATACAATGGCATTGTATGGAAATCTGTCACTCTTGCACTCCGTTCATGTAATCTACCTGTTGAAAGGTGGGAGGAGGTGCTACCAGATGCTCTGTATTCTATCAGAAGCCTCCTGTCTACAGCGACGAACGAAACGCCGCACGAACGAATGTTTCGGCATCAGAGGCGCTCACCGTCAGGCACTTCAGTGCCAACGTGGCTGTCGAAGCCGGGGGATCTCGTGTTGATGAGGAGACATGTGCGCCAAAAGCATGACCCGATGGTGGACGAGGTGGAGTTTTTGGAAGTCAACCCACAGTATGCTCATGTACGGCTGCCTGACGGGAGGGAAACGACAGTAAGTCTCAGACAACTCGCTCCACGAGGCACAGCACCCACTGAACACTCAGACACTGACAATGAAGCCGATGCTCACAAGCAAATCCCTGCGCCTACTCCTGAGCTCCCAACTGTGCATGAAACCTTACCCGCTGGAACCTGTGCCTGAGCCAGAGAATGCTGACCCCGAACCTGTGCGAATTCTATCTGACTCCGGGCCTTCGACTGAGCCGCTGTGTCGTTCGACACGTGTTGTACGTAAGCCGGCTCATTTGATGCGGGATTATGTTCTGTAGTGCATCGGAGGCTTGGTGCGATGTTTGCTTCAAACAGCTTTGGTTGAATTTGCTTGCTTGTGTTGCTGAATTGCGGTGCTTGAATGCGGCTGCGGGACTTAGTGTGTGAAGAACGTCCTGCGTGTATAAACTGCTTGATGCATGGATTAAAACCGAGCCGGGGAGAATGTCGTGCATGTTGTTGTGCTCTAGTTGTGGGTTTGTGTTTGCAGATACGTGCCGTATATTGCCTGCCAGATGCACGCAGACATTGCATCATGCATGTTGATGCTAGCTGCTTGCTGAGCTGATTTATGTTAAATAAAGCCTAATACTGAGGCATTATCTGTATGCATGAATCTGCAACACTGTCTCGGTTCGCTATCGTGTTGTTTCACCACCTTGCCTCAGGTTCGGTGAGGGTACATCCTGGTTTGTTTCTTTGGTTTGAGTGTGGATTATGTGGACCATGATTACACAAAAATATAACAGAATCCTCCTCTTTTCCAAAGAAATTAGAAATTGCCCTTTAGTATTTTATTTCGCAACCGTCACATCCATCCGCTATTGCACAAGCTGACGAGTGTCGGTGCATTTCGTAGCGATTTTTTATTTTGGAGTGTTTTACCTGTCATTCTGGCACGTTATCTGGCATCTCAAGTAAACTAGTGTTGCTGTGCTGTGAGATGGATGGCGTGGTGTGGTACCTTTCTGTGTTAGTGTCGTGATAGTATAAGTGGGAAATTCAATGGGAGAAATTTTTTGCGGAAGAAATTGTTGCTAAATTCGTTCTCAGCACGTAAGATTGTGGCCATAAATGGTTTTTAGAAGGTGGTATGCAATTGCTCACCTAATTCTGCAATTCAACCAAAATGGCAAGTGTATGTGCAATGGTGAGAAAATATGAAATGGCAAGAAGAACATGACATGTTCTTCTTGCCATTCCTGTCATTGCACATTGTGCAATGGCAGGAATTTTACTGAGTGTATCACTGTACAAAACTGTGTAATGTTGATTGCCTCTAATTGGTTAAGATGTCATGTGTGCCTGCCCATTTGTGGATCCATTCATAATTCAATCAGCTAAATTTGAATCTTAAAGGGAGATACGCGAAAGATTATTATTGTAGTTTCTTGCTGTTTGAAAAATCCTGATAACAAAACTATCAATTATTTTTGTATCTTCGGCAAAATTTTGGGAGGCCACTCACTTATTATCGAAATAAATTAACAGTTTCGATAAAATGCCCATCACTTACCCATGCCCATGCTCATCACTTACTTTTGGAAAACTATTTTAAGTTGAAAAGTAATGTTCTTTATAATACAAATGTTTGCTTTCCTGTATTTGTATTTGAATTAATTTTAAAAAGCTTTTAAAAACTACAAAATGAATTAGTTTGACCTAGAAACGGAAAAAAACATAATTAGTCAAGTCTTCATCGGTTTCGTACCTCTGGTCTTGAGCCATTTTCTGCTTCCACCCCAGGATGACAAAACTTTTGCGTCAGATAGGTTACGTGACCCCGGTTTGAGAATTCCTAGGCTTCTGATTGGTTAACCCTTGCCCCGGTGGCGGGTACGAGCCACCTTCGCCATGGTGGGGGGGGCTAAAAAGACCCCCCACGATCTCAAAAACTAAGAGAGCTAGAAAAAAGCGCAAAACGGCAATCGAAAGCTCTTCAAAAATGATATCGAAAATACTTCGGTCATTTTTCTTGTCAGGTCAATATCAAGGTCACCAGAGGTCAAAATAGGTCAAAATCGCTAATATGAGGTGTACTAAGAAAACCACCTATATCTCAGAAACTATGATAGCTAGAAACATTTTTCTAACTCCATTCGAAAGCTCTTGAGATGCGCTTTCATTACAGTGGCATTCATTTTCGTGTCAGATCAAAGCCTAGTGAGCTACAGGTCACTAAATATTGGGCATATTCTTGGGAATGTCCATAGCCACCCATGCATAAGGGCGTTTACTTTTTCGCTAATAGCTTCCAAACCAAACAAGATACAGCCATAGTTTATGCACCATTGCAATCCTCTCGTCAATACGAATCGAATGATATATGATATTACTATGCCAGGCCAAATTTAAGAATTTGACCTGACCCAGGTCAACGGTCTGACCCAACTTGACCTGGTATAGTCATGATGTATATCATTTGACTTCCAGTGACTATACAAACACTTTGGTGACAAAATAAAAGCTCTATCTTAGTTTATTCAAAATTTATAGAGAAAAACACCAAAAAATGCTTATACGACCTAAGGTGACCTTTTAAAGGTCACAAGTCAAAAATTTTGGTATCAGCTTCAGAAATGGGCTAAGAGCAAGTCGCAACCGATGTTTGAAGTTGATTCCATCCATACTTACTGAGAAAAGCTCATTTCGTGATTTTCCCCATGTATTGTCAATGGGGAGGTCATGCTCTGCACATGACCTTAGGTCACCAATATAAAAAATCCCGGAACAAATGTTGTAGCTCCTGGTGGGCCCAAGATGTGGTATGAGTTTCATCTTGATCGATTAACCCTTCTTTTAGTTATGCCGTCCTAAGTATTTTTTGAGGTGAGGTCACTTCACCTGACCTGGTGACCTGACCTGATATGACCTTGAGCCAAAATTTTCAGGAAAGATGTAAAAATGATGAAGGAACAGCTAGACCAAGTTTGGCGGCGCTGCGCACCGCCGTTTTTTGGTCACTTCGGAAAAACTTGAGGGGGGTCTAAAAGACCCCCCACCCAGGCGAAGGTTAATTGTGATTTCTTTTAAGCCCTATATTTCTGTTTCAAAAGAGTTTTGGAATGTTGTTTTTCTAAAGTAATTTTTTTCTGTAGTATTCCAAAGTTTTACATCACTTTTTAGGATTGATATGACCTAATTCTTAGAGAAATTGATAGCCTTCGCCGTGTGTACGTCATATACATCGATATGAGGTGTGCCGGTAAAGTCGTCTAGAAATGTTGACTTTAAAAGCAAAAGGCATTTGCAGGGCGAATTCGCAAAAATGAGAATAGAACTTCTGAAACAACTTTTTGTAACCTTTTGATATAGCCAATACAAATTTTTTCGTGTATCTCCCTTTAAAGGGAATGAGGCACCTTGGTCGAATCCTGGAATTTAGTGTAATTAGGCGTACTTTTAGCCAAAAATAATGAAACCACTCATGATTTCTCTGAGAAATGTACAATAAGCTCAATATTTGGTTTTTAAAAATACTCCTCTAGAAAAAGAAATAAACATCAGCCTGTGGACGATGTCACGATCTGGCAACCACTACCATACTTGAAACGCTTCAAGGGCTTCGATTGGCTGATGCTCATCGTGACGTCAGCACATGTCGTCCCACCAGTAGCTCACAACAATGGCCGCCGGCGACGGGGGCTGGTTTTAGGTAGGTTTTAGCTTTTTTCTTCGGAAATATCGAGTTCCAAGACAAATGAAATATGGAGTACGGAGTTTTCCGACCTGCTTTACAACTTGGTTATCTCAGTTAAAATCACGTTGTGAAGGTGCCATATTCCCTTTAAGTTTAGAAATATTTTAGGCAGAAGGTGGCGTGGGGCGCACCACATAAGAGTGATATGGATGGCGCTGATGTGCAACTTAAATGACTGGTCAATTGAACACATCCTGGGTTTCTCTGGTGCCTGGACCTGAAACTCTAAATATGTTTTGTTATTGTCATTTGAAACTCCTATTGTATCATGCGTGGTTGTGGAGTGATTTGTCTTCCTGCGCAACTGTGGGAACTTGACCGTGGTTCAATGTTTGATCGCTGGTGGCATGGAACACACCAGAAAGGATTGATATAGATGGCGCTGAGGTGCAAGCCAAATGACTGGTAATTTGGTCATGCTCGGGTCACTCCAGTTCATGGACCTGAAGCTCCAAACATGTTATGCTATTTAATTTGAAGCTGCTATTTTCCAATGCGTGGCTTTGAAATAATTTTGTCTGAAAGCCTTCTGTCGTTCTTGCTGCCAAGTTGCCTGAGGTTGATGTTGCTGACTGTAGATAAATAAACGTTCCCACTATGATGTTGGGGGAACTGGAAAAAAGTACGGTAATGGTGAAGTAGATGTCACAGGAACATGCCAGATTGTCACCTTGGGAAATGTTTTCAAAATATCTCCATATTCCGAAGAAAATCCCCAGAGGCATGCTCAGACCGCTGTTTGATTGATTATTGGGGCTTAAGGACGCACCAACTTTAGTGGTTATATAGCGCCCAAAGAATTATCAATGCCGTGACCCGGATCAGACCGCTGCAGAGGGAATTTAGCAAAGGGACGTGCCCTCATGATCAGTGGCGTGCTCAGACAGCTAGAAAGCAGGAGTTTTTGTACAGAGGTTAGGTTAGGTCACAGGGGTGCAGCCAGGGGGGCATAGGGGGCATGTGCCCCCCATCGGTGCTGGAGTGCCCTTTTGATCGCTAGGCAGTGTGCCCTGTTTGTACCTTGCCGTTAGAAATTCAGTGCCCTACGCTGTTGAGCCTAGGTGCAACGAGACTACATTTAGCGATTAAAACTATTGTTTGATAATTTAGTGCCTTTTTTGGTCAGCTAAGGTATTCTGTCGCCTTTTCAAGCACTCGGTAAGAGTATGGGCACATAATCTGTTTCCAGCTAATGCCTCATCGTCGCCAATAATAGTATGGGCGAAGCTAATCTGGTGCCCCTTGAGCTCATCTGGTGCCCACTTAGCTTGGTCTTGGCCCCTTAAGCTGATCACATGCCCTCTAAGCTAATCTGGTGCCTCCTGAGCTAATCTGATGCCCCCTCAGCAAATTGTTGTGCCTCTTGAATTTATCTAATGCGCTATGAGTTAGTATGATGCCTCTGAGATTGCCTGGAGCCCTATTAGATTTTTTAGTGCCCCTTGAGCCGATCTGGTCCCCCTGGCCTGATCGTATGCCTCCCAGAGTTTATATACTGTTCCCTGAGCCAATATGGTGCCCCTTGAGCTGATCAGGTGCCTTCTGAGCTGGTCTGATACACCCTGGGCTGATCTCATGTTCCCTGAGCTGATCTATGCCCCTGCTTTGGTCTGGGGACTGGGAACTGATCTGGCCCCCGGGCTGATTGATCTGGTGCACCCTGAGCTAAACTGAGTCGACCTGGTGCCTCCTGAGCCCATCTCATGCCCTCTGAACTAGTCTGGTGCCCCTAAGCTAGTTTGGTGCACCCTGAGCCTATTTTGGTAGCCTTTAGCTGATCTGGGCCTCCTGAGTTGATTAAGCAATTTCCTTAGCAGCTCTGGGCCCTGAGCTGAGCTGGGCCCACTGAGGCTGATGAGGGCCTCTGAGCTGGTATGGGGCTCCTGGACTGATTAAGTGCCTCCTTACTTGATCTGGTACCCCTTAGCTGATCTTGGCCCCAAGCTGGTCGGGGAAGACTGAGCTGATCCCTTGCCCTCCCCCCGGCGGGGCCCCGCCTCGGCCCAGACGGCCCCGCACGTCCCAACAGTCGTCCCCAGGCAACAGGCCCAGCACCGGGCCCCGGGTGTTGCGTGATTTCCTGGGCAGCTCTAAAGCCCTGAGCTTAGCTGGGCCCACAGAGGCTGATGAGGGCCCCTGAGATGGTATGGGGCTCCTGAGCTGATTAAATGCCTCCTGACTTGATCTGGTACCCCCGAGCTGATCTGGGCCCCTAGCTGGTCGGGGACCACTAGGGTGTCCCAGAATTAACAAAGTTTTAAAAGTTGGTGTTTACCTTTCTTTTTCCCGTTGAGTGTGACCTGAAACGAAATTGTGCAAAAAAGCAGGCATTTAAATTAATATTTGACCCCAGCGCAAATTGCTTGAAATTTTACCCATAGCGTTGCGTCTCCCTAATGGAGACTGCAACGCTTGAACACGAACTATTTCGGTATTTCCATCGTAATGCGGGACTACAGCGTAGTGTGTCTTATATTTTCTTCTCTTTTTGGCTATGTTTTGTAAGAATTATCTTTTATCTGTTGTTTACATGGCATTCCGACTTATTTCCACTACAATCAGGTACTTCACGTTCTTCGTTTTACATAGAACCATATTGTGTTATAAGGTACACAACTCTGATTCGAATATCTCGTTGTTTTTCCTTTTATGGTCAGGCAAAACACTGTTTTATAAACATTATCATTGATCCTTAGACTAGAAAGATACAGTTTCAAGACACATACACGTTATTCAATATGGAAAAAAGTCCATTGCTACATATAAACATCCTTCTGGAGGGTCCCTGGCCAGAGGTGTACGCCAGAACTGATTTCCTAGTGTCGGGAAACGGCTTGTGGCAATGCTCTACAACTTGCAGTAAGTGCTGTTGGCCAGTGGTGGTTGGGGGGGGAATACATTCCCCCAAAACAGAAAATCTAGGGGCAATACTATGGTTGCACCCCTCCCCAAAGCTGTCGACCTCGTTTTTGCCCGGACTCATTTTTAGTCTACAAGCATGGTTTTGGTGCTTGAACTCTCAGCTTTAAACACAGCCACCCAACTTCAGTGCAAAAATTGAGCCCTGGATAGCAAAACAAGCATCTTGTGGCTACAGCTTTGACCCGGCGACGTTTTTTATTCTGCTTATCGACTCTTCAGCTTACCCCCACAGCTTACCGTTAAGTTAAATTGTGGTATGCTATCACCGCGTGACGTTTTTTTCTCATCGACTTTGGCTTGTCCCCAAACCTGCCGGCTAAATCCGCCACTGCTGTCGGCTCTCCTCATTCTTAGTAAGGCAGCCGATATAGTAATTTATCAGCCTAGCCCCTCTCTCTGCTGCGTTGTTCGCCAACTGCAGGTTTCGTATGAAGGCCTCCAGCCTATCTTAACCTGGGATATCGTCCCATGGCGGGCACTCAGCCAGAAATGACGTGTCAACCGACAGGCGTTCAAACATGGGATGGGACTGCGTGCCCACAAACTTATCCAGCGTCAGATTCTCCACGCTTTAAAGGGAATGCGGCACCTTCATAACGTGATTTTAACTGAGATAGCCAATTTGTAAAGCAAGTCGGAAAACCCGGTACTGCCACCCGGTGTTGGACGCTGTTGTATCAAAGGAAATCACCTGGACATTGTCCATGAGGGGTACATTTCCGGTAGTTTTTAGCTTTTCTCAACGGAAATTTTGAGTTCCAAGACAAATGACATATAGAGTACCGGGTTTTCCGACTTGCTTTACAACTTAGCTATCTCAGTTAAAATCACGTTATGAAGGTGCCACATTCCCTTTAAGGCATGGAGGATCTGTCGCTGGATAAGTTTGTGGGCGCGCAGTCCCATCCCATGTTTGAAAGCCTGTCGGTTGACACGTCATTTCTGGCTGAGTGCCCGCCATGGGACGGTATCCCAGGTTACGATAGGCTGGAGGCCTTCATACGAAACCTGCAGTTGGCGAACAACGCAGCAGAGAGAGGGGCTAGGCTGATAAATTACTATATCGGCTGCCTTACTAAGAATGAGGAGAGCCGACAGCAGTGGCGGGTTTAGCCGGCAGGCTTGGGGATAAGCCAAAGTCGATGAGAAAAAAACGTCACGCGGTGATAGCATACCACAATTTAACTAAACGGTAAGCTGTGGGGGTAAGCTGAAGAGTCGATAAGCAGAATAAAAGAAACGTCACCGGGTCAAGGCTGTAGCCACAAGATGCTTTTTTTGCTATCCAGGGCTCAATTTTTGCACTGAAGTTGGGTGGTTGTGTTTAAAGTTGAAAGTTCAAGCACCAAAACCTTGATTGTAGACTAAAAATGAGTCCGGGCAAAAACGAGGTCGACAGCTTTGGGGAAGGGGTGCAACCATAGTATTGCCCCTAGATTTTCTGTTTTGGGGGAATGTATTTCCCCCCCAACCACCACTGGCCAACAGCACCTATTGCAAGTTGTAGAGCATTACCACAAGCCGTTTCCCGACACTAGGGGATCAGTTCTGGCGTACACCTCTGGCCAGGGACCCTCCAGATGGATGTTTATATGTAGCAATGGACTTTTGTTCCATATTGAATAACGTGTATGTGTCTTGAAACTGTATCTTTCTAGTCTAAGGATTAATGATAATGTTTATAAAATAGTGTTTTGCCTGACCATAAAAGGAAAAACAACCAGATATTCGGATCAGAGATGTGTACCTTATAACACAATATAGTTCTATGTAAAACGAAGAACGTGAAGTACCTAATTGTGGTGGAAATAAGTCGGAATGCCATGTAAACAACAGATAAAAGATAATTCTTACAAAACATAGCCAAAAAGAGAAGAAAATATAAGACACACTACGCTGTAGTCCCGCATTTCGATGGAAATGCCGAAATAGTTCGTGTTCAAGCGTTGCAGTCTCCATAGGGAGCTATGGGTAAAATTGCAAGCGATTTGCGCTGGGGTCAAATATTAATTTAAATGCCTGATTTTTTGCACAATTTCGTTTCAGGTCACACTCAAAGGGAAAAAGAAAGGTAAACACCAACTTTTAAAACTTTGTTAATTTTGGGACACCCTAGGGACCACTGATCTGACTTGATATCCCGAAGCTGATCTGGTGCCCTATGGGCCGATCTGGTGTCCCCTGAGTAGTTCTGGGGCTCGTGAACTGATTGGGCCTCGAGCTGGTGAGGGATCCCTGAGCTAATTTGGTGTCCCTGACTTGATCTTGCCCCCTGACCTGAGGCCCCTGAACTGATCTGGGGCCCCAGGAACTGATCTGGGGCCCCAGGAACTGATATGGGGCCCAAGAGCGGATCTAGGTTCTAGGGGTACCCTTGAGCTGGTGTGGGCGCTGAGCTTGTGAGAGCCCCTTAAGTTGATCTGAGACCCCCTGAGGTGATATGGCGCCTTGAACTGTATTGGGGATTCTTGAACTGGTTTATGGCCCTATGAGTCTATCTGGGGCCCATTGAGCTACTCTGATGACCCCATCTCTGGGGCCACTGAGCTAGTCTAGTCCCTGGGTGAAGCATGGGCTGCTCTGGAGGCGCTGATCTACATTAGGGGCCCCTGAGGTGGTCTTGAATAGACAGAATAAGAACACAAGGCCAACTCCCATCATCTCGGGGTGGGGTCACTGAGCTAGTCTAGTCCCAGGGGGCACAACTGGGGGATGGGGTAAGCTGCTCTGGATGGCTCTGTTCCTATTTGCGGGCCCCAGAGCTGTTCTTGAATAGATGGGGAATAAGAACGCCATGGAAACTCATCTTGTAAAATGGAGCTAACGAGGAATGAGGCATCGCTAAAACGGCCTGTGATGCCTAGGCACCCCTGGTTATATAAATTGCCTATTATACTGGTGGATTCTGGGACGGGATGATAAAAAGGTATATGCCCCTGAGCTCAGAGCACAGTCCCCTAAACCAGGATTTCTACTAATCAATTTAAGTTAAGAACTAGTTTTTAATATTTTCAGCCCTGTCACCCCATCCCCATCCAAACTGCCGGCCTGTTCACCTTTTCTTTACTCTTAAATGGAACCAATCCTTGAGAATATGGAACTTAATAAACGGGTTCAAAAGGCATCTCCCAAATTATTCCGGACGCAAAAATTGTATTCTTCCAAAGTCACTATGCCACTCCTCGTCCGACGGCGATTGTGGGAGGTGAGGAACTTAATCCGTGTTCAACCAGGGCTCACTCGTCACGACAAAACAGTGGGCATAACAAATGAATTTTCGACTGCAATATTTGTTACCTTACACATGGTAACAGATATCACAGGCTCCGTTGATTTCTCTGATGCTAAGTACTTGAATGACTGAGGGATGGATATTTCCTTTAATTTTCTCAAAGTAAATATTTTTAAATTATCCCCAAGCAGCATTGTTTGACCATTACCATGTGAAAAATTTGGGTTAAGCAGGTAAATCTTAACCAACTGAAACCCCTGATGCAGTCTCCAATTATTTTTTAAGTATTTGGTGAATTGCCACAATAAAAAACTTTTTGGGGGCCTCTGAGACCAACCTTTGGGGGTAAAAACTCTGGGAGCCACCAAGACTAACATTTGTGGGATGAAGATGAACTCTTGGGGGGCTTCCCTAGACCAGCTCTTGCGCCCCTCCTCTCCTTTCTCACACGACCAGCTCTAAAGGGCCCGTGAGAAGAAATATCGGGGCCCCCCTTGGACCAACTCTGAAGAGAGGGCCTCTGAGACCGGCAGGTAATGAAAAATAAAAGGGGATTTTTTTCATGCAATACCTAGTGCCAAAATTAATTATCTAAGCATACACTGTGTAGTTTTTTTTGTCCGGGACAACGCCCCGCCTATACCTATACCTATAGTTATCGGAATTTTGGAGGCAACTCCTGACCTAAATCACTGCACCTCGCATACACCTATGGTAGGGCCCAGTAGAGCCTTGGTTTACACTTAACTAACCCAGACGAAACTACAAACTTTCTATCTTGGCAATAAACTCTTCCAGACTCTTGCTAAAAGGTTCTTTTCTTTACCTGTCAATTCCCCTGTTCCTCTTCACATATATACTCACCTTCATATGAATATGCTGCTTTCTATCAATCTAATCGGAGCTACAGCCTTTTTCTTTCTGCTGCTGTTGTTGTTGTTTCTTCCTTTTGTCTACAATCAGCCAGGCGCGGCGTGTTGCGACAGCGTCAGACCGACTACTACTTTAAATTTCTGATCGGCTGCCGCTTGCCGGTCGCATGAGCTACATAATTTGCATTTCTAAAATTGCTCTAAATTAATTTTCTAAATCCTTATAGACCAGAAAATTATGCAACTAAAAGCACACAAAGAGGAATACTTACAATGTTTTGTCAATAACTAATAAGAAACCTGCCCTTTCAAAAAGCCTAAAGATGCCGCTTTTATTTACCAGATGTAAAGACGGCGTTTTGGTAAGTCCACGCCGTAGACCAGCCATACAAAGAAGTGCCGATGTTTGAAGGGTAACTGGATGCAATCTTGTTGCCCAAAAAATCATTTAATGAAAATGTAGAGTTTCAATGTATTCAAGTGCCGGACGCTTTCGGTTCAACTTAAATGTCAGCGTATTTATGCCTAGGGCGTCGAAGGGTGTCGTGAGTGGATTTGGGTGTCACAGGGCGTGGACGCAGCAATGAAGGGCTGATAGGGATAAAAATTATTTTCTACGCAATAAATTGTCAACTTTCTACGATACAATGTCAAAAAATATGCTGCTTAGCATACAATTTTCAAGATAATTGCTTTTAACAACAAGATGACCAAAAATGGCACTATTCTCGGTACCAGAAATACAAAAACAACTTTTCAAGGACGTAAGCCTAGAAATCATGTGCACAGATAAACTCCCTTCCATAAATGTATCTTTCAAAGCTGTCAGCTCATTTTTTGGCAACACAAGGCTAGGGTGTTTAATTTTCCACTCACCAATTTTGTGAGTGGTGGAATTTAGTGGCGGTGTTCACCCATTGGACCTTTCTCCAGTGGGGCAGGGGGCACTGAGCGTCTTGCCCGCGCCAGAATTTCGAATCAGTTGTTCCACTGAAATCGGTGGAGATAGAGATGCCAGGTATAATTGGCCAGAAAAATAGAAATCGCCAGATTTTCTTTCAGAAAAGCGAAAGAAGCGCATAAGAGCCGAGTTAATTTGGCGATCTTCTAGTTGATTCTGCTGCTCTCTTTTTCCAGTGGACGTTGGTAGAGGAGGCAATTGAACTGGCCTTTGTAGTAAGTATTGTTGAGTAAAATTCAATTGTAGTAAGTATTGTCATTTTTGGAAGTGAGTGGAAAATTCAGCAAAAAAATATAAAAGTGAGTGAAAAATTTTGCTTGACTGGGTGTCGTTCTGCACCCAGCACCCCAGGTTTTGGGACACTGTGTGACACTAACGCACCAGCGACATATCCGGCCTGTAGTTATGCACTTTTGTCCCATTATGGGTGGGTGAGGTTGATGACGTATCAAGTGCGTGTAAATTAGTAATAGTTGAATTTTTTACATGGTCAAATTTAATGGATAGAGTTCAACTTACCGATTCTGGCGATTTATCATTTGCTATAGAACATTTTTCCTTCTTCCCTCTCTGTACTACAGACCGTGCAAGAGTGACATGATCCGGGTCTTCCAGATATTTCACGGTGCCATTGATCTCGATCCAAAATATTTTTCCAGCGCGACGAGAACTCGCGGACGAGAGGACACGATTACAAGCTGATCAAACCGCGCGCTGAGTCTAGAATCCGTAGAAATGCATTCGGTACCCTTGTTGTCAATGACTGGAACGCTCTCCCCAAACACGTAGTCTCCGCACCGAGTGTCAACTCCTTCAAGACCAGACTCGACAACCATTGGAAGGATACCATGTATACTATAACAGATTGAGTTTCCGACTAGATTGTGACACCACCTGTAAATGAGCTTGTTGAAACTGGACCCATACAGGCCTAGAGCCTCCACACGCCCGTTTACCTCAACTTCAACAACTTCGACTTCTTGGTCCCACATTATCTGTATATGGCCGTGCCAGGTTTTGGTGATGTATTAGGGGCAGAAACTGACCCTTGGGTGGTGCCGATAGGTATTCAGCTGGATTTTGCTCCGGCCCTAATGATGTTTAAGTGTTGTGCAAGACTAGGATGATTGTTCTCGATTTACTCACTGGGATTTCAGCCAGGGAAAATAAAATTCAACTGTAATTAGTGATTTGAGAGCTACAATTGCCTGGATATGACCCCAAAATATTTTGATACCTGCACAACTTCCATGCCACCTGTTGAGACTTCTCTCACTGCCCTGCGTTCGGTGTCGGTGATTGTGCTCTCTAACACATGCTACTGCCGCCCGCAGGCGGAGTGTGCGATGGGGCACAGCTTGAGCGGAAAGAACAGCCGTCTGGACTACTCATCCTGCAGTGTCAGAAGAAAAAACATGGACTTTATTTGTGTCTTAAATCTCCCAAGCCTTAGTTCCTTCTGTGCACATAACTTTTGTCACGCGAGACATTTTTAGAAGTGCTGAGTGGATTCTGTATTATTTGTCTGTGCTTTGTGAGTTTTTCCTACTTTGCGGTTGAAGTACGCTGCGCTGAAGATGAAGCTTCTGGAAAATAGCAGTTTTGAGGCTGTGACATCGGGGCTGCAGCTAGCCAGACTGCCAGCAGTCGCATCTTCGGAAGGTGAGTGGTGCCTCCTGCTCGGGGCTGCAGCTCCAGACTGCCAGCAGTCGCATCTTCGGAAGGTGAGTGGTGCCTCCTGCTCGGGGCTGCAGCTCCAGACTGCCAGCTGTCGCATCTTCGGAAGGTGAGTGGTGCCTCCTGCTCGGGGCTGCAGCTCCAGACTGCCAGCTGTCGCATCTTCGGAAGGTGAGTGGTGCCTCCTGCTCGGGGCTGCAGCTCCAGACTGCCAGCAGTCGCATCTTCGGAAGGTGAGTGGTGCCTCCTGCTCGGGGCTGCAGCTCCAGACTGCCAGCTGTCGCATCTTCGGAAGGTGAGTGGTGCCTCCTGCTCGGGGCTGCAGCTCCAGACTGCCAGCTGTCGCATCTTCGGAAGGTGAGTGGTGCCTCCTGCTCGGGGCTGCAGCTCCAGACTGCCAGCAGTCGCATCTTCGGAAGGTGAGTGGTGCCTCCTGCTCGGGGCTGCAGCTCCAGACTGCCAGCAGTCGCATCTTCGGAAGGTGAGTGGTGCCTCCTGCTCGGGGCTGCAGCTCCAGACTGCCAGCTGTCGCATCTTCGGAAGGTGAGTGGTGCCTCCTGCTCGAGGCTGCAGCTCCAGACTGCCAGCAGTCGCATCTTCGGAAGGTGAGTGGGCCTCCTGCCGAGCTGCAGCCCAGACTGCCAGCTGTCGCATCTTCGGAAGGGAGTGGTGCCTCCTGCTCGGAGCTGCAGCTCCAGACTGCCAGCAGTCGCATCTTCGGAAGGTGAGTGGTGCCTCCTGCTCGGGGCTGCAGCTCCAGACTGCCAGCAGTCGCATCTTCGGAAGGTGAGTGGTGCCTCCTGCTCGGGGCTGCAGCTCCAGACTGCCAGCTGTCGCATCTTCGGAAGGTGAGTGGTGCCTCCTGCTCGGAGCGCAGCCCAGACGCCAGCAGTCGCATCTCGGAAGGTGAGTGGGGCCTCCTGCTCGGGGCTGCAGCCCAGACGCCAGCAGTCGCATCTTCGGAAGGTGAGTGGTGCCTCCTGCTCGGGCTGCAGCTCCAGACTGCCAGCTGTCGCATCTTCGGAAGGTGGTGGTGCCTCCTGCTCGGGCTGCAGCTCCAGACTGCCAGCTGTCGCATCTCGGAAGGTAGTGGTGCCTCCTGCTCGAGGCTGCAGCTCCAGACTGCCAGCTGTCGCATCTTCGAAGGTGAGTGGTGCCTCCGCTCGAGGCTGCAGCTCCAGACTGCCAGCTGTCGCATCTTCGGAAGGTGAGTGGTGCCTCCAGCTCGGGGCTGCAGCCCAGACTGCCAGCTGTCGCATCTTCGGAAGGTGAGTGGTGCCTCCTGCTCGAGGCTGCAGCTCCAGACTGCCAGCTGTCGCATCTTCGGAAGGTGAGTGGTGCCTCCAGCTCGGGGCTGCAGCTCCAGACTGCCAGCTGTCGCATCTTCGGAAGGTGAGTGGTGCCTCCTGCTCGAGGCTGCAGCTCCAGACTGCCAGCTGTCGCATCTTCGGAAGGTGAGTGGTGCCTCCTGCTCGAGGCTGCAGCTCCAGACTGCCAGCAGTCGCATCTTCGGAAGGTGAGTGGTGCCTCCTGCTCGAGGCGCAGCCCAGACTGCCAGCTGTCGCATCTTCGGAAGGTGAGTGGTGCCTCCTGCTCGGGGCTGCAGCTCCAGACTGCCAGCTGTCGCATCTTCGGAAGGTGAGTGGTGCCTCCTGCTCGGGGCTGCAGCTCCAGACTGCCAGCTGTCGCACTTCGGAAGGTGAGTGGTGCCTCCTGCTCGAGGCTGCAGCTCCAGACTGCCAGCTGTCGCATCTTCGGAAGGTGAGTGGTGCCTCCTGCTCGGAGCTGCAGCTCCAGACTGCCAGCTGTCGCATCTTCGGAAGGTGTGGTGCCTCCTGCTCGAGGCTGCAGCTCCAGACTGCCAGCTGTCGCATCTTCGGAAGGTGAGTGGTGCCTCCTGCTCGGAGCTGCAGCTCCAGACTGCCAGCTGTCGCATCTTCGGAAGGTAGTGGTGCCTCCTGCTCGGAGCTGCAGCTCCAGACTGCCAGCTGTCGCATCTTCGGAAGGTGAGTGGGGCCTCCTGCTCGAGGCTGCAGCTCCAGACTGCCAGCTGTCGCATCTTCGGAAGGTGAGTGGTGCCTCCTGCTCGGGGCTGCAGCTCCAGACTGCCAGCTGTCGCATCTTCGGAAGGTGAGTGGGCCTCCTGCTCGGGGCTGCAGCTCCAGACTGCCAGCTGTCGCATCTTCGGAAGGTGAGTGGTGCCTCCTGCTCGAGGCTGCAGCTCCAGACTGCCAGCTGTCGCATCTTCGGAAGGTGAGTGGTGCCTCCTGCTCGGAGCTGCAGCTCCAGACTGCCAGCTGTCGCATCTTCGGAAGGTGAGTGGGGCCTCCTGCTCGAGGCTGCAGCTCCAGACTGCCAGCTGTCGCATCTTCGGAAGGTGAGTGGGCCTCCTGCTCGGGGCTGCAGCTCCAGACTGCCAGCTGTCGCATCTTCGGAAGGTGAGTGGGGCCTCCTGCTCGGGGCTGCAGCTCCAGACTGCCAGCAGTCGCATCTTTGGAGGGTGGGTAGCACTGAGCGCTGATGGTAGCGCTGGTGCTTTAGAATCTGTAGAAATTACTGTTGACCCGAGTTTTAATCAATATTTTATTTCATTTTATTACCGGCGGGCCGCGGCGCCCGCGGGTGGCGGCGGCCCGTACAGCCCCCCGCCCCCGCCGTCCGCCCGTCGCCCGGCCCCGGCACCCCCCCCGCCCCTCACCTACAATGTTTATGTTGCTGGCCGGCGAATGGTACCTATTTGAATTTTAGCTTCGGACTTTTTTACCATCATGGCTCACATATGACTTTCGGAAGATGGTTATCTACCATCTCTTCTGTATGCTTATGAAACTGAGATATAACGTTTTGGTGTAGCTATAGGAAAGGATCACCGATTCTGAATGACCTAAAATGGCGGTTATTTACGGGTCGGATATGTAAAACTCGAAAGTTTCGAAGCAAACATATTTTTTTACAAACATATTTTCCATGACTTAATACGTGCAAAGGAGGTTGGGGGGCTGGAGGGTCCCCCTCACCTATTTTTCAAAAGTGGCT
Organism: Lepas anatifera; assembly: GCA_034440635.1. Classification (NCBI taxonomy): domain Eukaryota; kingdom Metazoa; phylum Arthropoda; class Thecostraca; family Lepadidae; genus Lepas; species Lepas anatifera. Next base: position 982,542 of record JAOTON010000999.1, on the reverse strand, counting down.
GGAGAACCGCTCGTAGCCGAAAAGTGACACTTGGCCAAATTTGGCAGAGTTTAAAGGGAGATACGCGAAAAAATTATTCTCATTTCTTGCTATTTGAAAAGATTTTAATTAAGAAACTGTTAATTATTATCGCCGGCAAAATTCTGAGGCCACTCAATTATTATTGAACTATGTTAACGGTACCGGTAAAAGGCTGGAACCTGCGCTTCATCTCAATGTTTTCAAAAGCTATTTAAAGTTTTAAAGTAATTGTTTTTATAATGAAAATGTATATCCTCCTGTATTTGTGTTTAAATTAATTTTTAATAGCCAATAAATTCTACAAAATGCATCATTTTGCCCTAAAAATGGAGCATACAATGATTACTCAAGTTTTCAATAGTTTCGTACCTCGGGTCTTCAGTCGTTTTCTACAAAATTCTCAGGATGACGAAACTTTTTCGTCAGATAGGTCACGGACCAGGAGAATGGGGTCAGCCATATCAACAAGTAACAACAAATACCAACAATAGTCACCCGGCCAGTCGTTTCACAAATTCAGGATGACGAAACTTTTCGTCAGATAGGTCACGTGACCCAGGTATGAGAATTCCTGGGATTATGATTGGTCAATTGAGATTTCTTTGAAGTCCTATATTTCTGTTTCATAAGAGTTGTGGAATGTTTTTAAAATTATTTTTTCTGTGATAGAGATTCTACACCACTGTTTAGGACAGATATGACCCAGTTCTTTTTTGTTTCAGTTCAGAAATTGATGGTCATAGCCGAGGCTGTCATTTGATCAATTGTGAGAATTATCGATGAGTCGTCTAGAAATGTTGACTTTGAGAGCGATGTTAGGCATTTGGAGGCCGAATTCGCGAAAATGAGAATTAGGGTTCTGAAACAACTTCTTGTGACCTCTTGATCTAGCCAATAAAATTGTTTCTCGTATCTCCCTTTAATGGCGTGTCGATTGGTGAAAGAATTGTGAAAATCGGTAAAAAATTATGTTACTTATATCCTTTCAAAGTCAGACCTGCATTTTGAGACCGCCACAATCGGGCGGTCCGACCAGTTCGCTTGCATTGGAGACCGAGTAGTGACGTCAGAACGTCATCTAACCGGAGTATGTCAAGGTCACCTCACATGAAGATCAAGGTCAAAATCTTAAGAGCACTCAGTGCAATGGAGTGGTTGTCGGTTTGCCAGAAACCTCTTGAAGATGATCTCCATCCATCAGGCTCACCTGTAGTGTAATTTTTTTGGTATATGTCCAGTTTTTGCGGATAAATTAGCCTTGATATGTACTACGTTCTATTTCTCTAATTAAAACATTTTTGCCACCTCTGCACTGTGACGCCACTTGCTATACAGCCGCATATGATATGGCCCGCCATGCGCGCGGCCGCAGCACAAGCAGGCGAACAAATCAAATGGAGACACCTTATTATCTCCGGGCGTTTCTTTGATAGTTTTGCAAACGTGCAGTGCCACATGAAAGCTGATATGGTTGTTGAGATCAAGACATCAGTGTCTTTTTTGCCAAGCAATGCTGATTATGTGATGAAAAAGCATGGCCGTGTGGGCAGGGGTGTAATTTCCCCAAAATCTTTGGGGGTGCTCAGCCAGTGGGGAGCGGCACCCCATAGGGGCGGCGGCTTTGGGGGGGGGCACCCCTTCGTTGCACCAAATCTGTTATTCATCGTTTTTTGCGCCTTTTATAGCACAGGGAACATTCTATTTTAATGTTGGGCAGGTATTCTACAGCTTTTGCCAACCGTGTTTGCTTTTTAGGCGACATCTCAAAGCAACTTACACGTCTTAAAATAATTCAATCTGAGCTTTAAATATTTCCATGATCAGGGGCGCAGCCAGAGCTTTGGTATGGGGGCACACCACCTTTCAGGGGCACTTCGGGAGAGAAAGGGCACTTTTAACGTAACCTAAAAAAACTTACTATATCTTAGTCAATATAAACTTTTGGGTACCTTTGGTCCAAGAAAAATACAAATTAAGAATTGACGGAGAAGGAAAACTGAAATAAAAACAGAAAAAAAGAAAAGTGTCACCGAAATGTCATGAAAATAGCCAGAACATGACTTTTGGGATAGATTTAAGGACAAATCAGCCAACTCATGCAAGTCCTTGACATCAGAGAAATCAGCAGAGCCTGTGATTTCTGTCACTATGTGCAAGAAAAGACATATTGGAGTCGAAAATTCATTTATTATGCCCACTGGTTTTGTCGTGACGAGTTAGCCCTGGTTGAACGCGGATTAAGTTCCGCCACTCCCACAAGGGCCGTGGCAGGAGGTGTGGCATAGTGACATTGGACGAATACAATTTTTGTTGCCGGAATTGTTAGGGAGATACTTTTTTAACGCCTTCAAAAGTTCCATATTTTCAAGGATCCGTCCCAGTTGGAGTAAGGAAAAAGTAAACAGGCTGGTAGTGTGGATGGGGATGATGTGACAGGGCTGAAAACTGTGAAAAACTAGTTCTTCATTCATTTAAATTAATTAGTAGAAATCCTGGTTCGGGGGACTGTGCTCTGAGCTCAGGGGCACATGCCTTTTTATCACCCCTTCCCAGAATCCACCAGTATAATAAGCAATTTATTTAACCCGGGGTGCCTAGGCATCACAAGCCGTTTTAGCGATGACGGCCCATTCCTCGTTAGCTCCATTTTACAAGGGGAGTTTGCACTGTGTCCTTGTCCCCCATCTATTGGAGACCAGCTCAGGGACCCCCTAGTGAGGATCAGAGACCTCCAGAGTAGCTGCCCCTCATTCCCCCAGTTGTGCCCCCTGGGATTAGACTAGCTCCGTGACCCCCGTGGTGATTGGAGTTGGCCTCGTGTTCTTATTCTCTGTCTATTCAAGACCAGCTCAGGGGCCCTGATGTAGATCAGAGCCCCCCAGAGCAGCTCATGCTTGGCCCGGGACTAGACTAGCTAAGTGGCCCAAAGATGGGGGGGGTCATCATCCTAGCTCAATGGGCCGCAGATAGGCTCAAAGGGCCTTGCACCATATTAGCTCAGGGTGCACCAGACTAGCTCAAAGGGCATCAGATGGGCTCAGGAGGCACAATGATGACACATGATGCACCAGATCAACTCAGAGGGCATTAATTTAGCTCAGGGGCAATATACCTGCTCAGGGGCACCAGATCGATCAGCTCGGGGGCCCAGATAAGCTCCTAGCCCCCAGACCAGAGCGGGGTCTAGATCAGCTGAGGGAGCACCATGTCAGCTCAGAGAGAGGGCAAGTGATCAGCTCAGTGGTCCCCGATCAGTTCGGGGCACAGATAAACTTGGAGGTACTAGATCAAGTCAGGAGCTATTTAATCAGCCCAGGAGCCCCATACCAGCTCAGGGGCCTTCATCTGCCTCAGTAGGCACAACTCAGCTCAAGGCCCCAGAGCTGCTGAGGAAATTACTTAATCAACTCAGGAGGCCCAGATCAGCTTGAAAGGCACCAGATTGGCTCAGGGGACACCAAACTAGCTCTGGGGGCACTAGACGAGCTCAGAGGGCATGAGATGGGCTCAGGAGAGAAAATGTTGGCTCAGGAGGCACCAGTTCGACTCAGGGGGAATTAGTTTAGCTCAGGGGGGACCATATTTGCTCAGGGGGAACCGGATTGAGCAGCCCAGGAGCCCAGATCAGCTCCTTGCCCCCAGACCAAAGCAGGGGCATAGATCCGCTCAGAGAAATCAAGATCAGCTCAGTGTGCACCAGATCATCTTAGGAGAAATCAATAACCAGCTCAGGGAGCACCTGATCAGCTCAAGAGTCACCATATTGGCTCAGGGGACAGTAGATCAACTCCGCAAGGCATGTGGTCAGCTCAGGGGGCTCAGATCAGCTCAATGGGCACTAAAACAGCTAATAAGGCACCAGGCGAGCTCGGAGGCATCATACTAACTCAGAGAGCATTAGCAAGGTTCAAGAGGCACAATTATTTGCTCAGGGAGCACCAGATTGGCTCAACGGGCACCATATCAGCTTAAAGGGCACGTGATCAGCTCAAGTGGCCAAGACCAGCTCAGTGGGCACCAGATGAGCTCAAGCGGCACCAGTTTAGCTCCGCCGGTACGATTATTGGCGACGATGAGGCATTAGCTGATCACGGATTACGTACCCATACTCTCCGCGGGTGCTTGGAAAGGCGACAGAATGCCCTAGTTGACCAAAAAGGTACTAAATTGTAAAACAATAGCTTTAAGACGCGCATTGACGGGGGTCTGAGCCACCTTCGCTTTGACGGGGGTGGCAGGTACCCCCCGCTGTGATCTCGAGAACCACGCTAGGTAGCGAAAAACGGTAAACGGTGTTCGGTAGCCCATGCACTTCTCCATCGAAAATATCTGAACTATTTTTTGTCAGGTCACATTTAAGGTCACTAGAGGCCAAAACATGCCGTCATAGGGATAACATGTAAATGAAGGCTTTCGGTCATTACATCTGCACAAGTAAAGAAAGAGCAAAACTATTTAAACTATATGAATCCTCACAGGAAGCCGAATCGAATTATATATAATATGACCTTGCTAGGTCAAATCAAGGATTTGACCTGCCCTGAGGTCAGGTCTAGGTTAAATTATGTAAAATGCATATCATTAGAACTGCAAATACAAGGCAAATCTAATGCTATTAAAATAAACTCTCTATCACCATCCGTTACTAAGTTATTCAGTTAACAACTTTTTCCCATGTATTTCCAATGGAGAGGTCATAGCTCGTACGTGACCTTAGGTCATCGATATCGAAAATAACGGAATATATTTTAGAGAACTCGGTGGGCCCATTATGTGATATCAGTTTCAATCCGATAAACTTTCCCTGTTCTGACTTATGCAACCTTAAACTTTTTTAGGTCAGGTCCCTTGACCTGTAGTGGAGACCTGACCTGGGATGGCCTAACCTTAAAAATTTGATAGAAGTTGTAAAAATGATGAGAAAAATGTATACCAAGTACGGCGGCGCTACGCGCGGCTGTTTTTATGCTACCTCCGAAAAACCCGAGGGGGCGGGTACGCGCCCCTCGTCAATGCGCGTGTTAATCGCTAAATTTGATCTAATTGCATCTAGGTTCGACGGCGTTGGGCAATAAATTTCGAGCGGCACAGCCCAAACGGGGTACACCGCCTAGCGATCAAAGGGCGTTTCGGCAACGATGGGGGGCATGTGCCCCCCTGGCTGTGCCCCTGTCCACAATTGAAGTGTATCAGTTTTCTGGGGTTAAATTTTACCTTCAGGATTGCAGAGTGGATGGAGATTGAAATGAAAGCAAATGACCTGTAAGACGGTAAGACGGATGCGGCATGAATCAGGGCAGAAATGCTGAGCCGGGAGGCGACACATGTATGGGGGGTGCTCTCATTGTGATTAGGGGTGCTCGCACACACCAAAAAGATAACAAATTTCACCCCTGGCTGACACTAAAAGAGTAAAAGCACGGCAGCGTCAGTCTACCATTTACTCGGCTCGGAGAATTCCTCCAATAGACAAACAGATAACGGTTAGACGATTGTGGGTTGCTGTTTGCTTTCTCGAAGGGTGTTAGAGATTCCTCCTGACGAAACAAACTGTGCGGACAGCAGGGCCTAAGTTTGACCGGTTTTGGGGGTCATGGCCGGACTGGTCTCCTTGGCAGTGATAAACCAGGGGCGGCAGTGATCAGCCGGGGGCGGCAGTGAAGATTCGAGGAATGAATTGTCTAACCAGAGGGCGCTCATATATGGGTTAATAAAAAATAGGGACAGCATTGATCAGCCAGGGACAGGGTGAATCAAGGCAGCAATGATTAATCTGGGCGGCAGTTATGAACCAGGGGAGACAGTGATCAGCCAGGGGGCGGCAGTGATGAACCAGGGGCGGCGCGCATTTGGGTCAAAATATGCCAAGGACAACATCAATGAGCCAGAGGTGGCATGAATTAGGGCAGCAGTGATAAACCAGGGGCGGCAGTGATCAGCCGTGAGACGGTCCATCATCATATTTGAGGTTTTAGAGCGCGCTGACATGTAGGGTCATACGGTGCCGAAAATATTAAATAAGATACGCAAATAGGACATTTCCGCACGAATTGTAACAAGTCAGGTGGTAAAACAGGTCAGGTTGTGAAGGTTGTATCAGAAGATTATATAAAACACTAAAAATGAAATGAAATACAAATACTGAACAAAATGACACAGAAAATTTCACACGATATACTAAAGTCAGAGACTATAGGTAACATGAAACTCGACGTTATGTAGAACCTGAAAGACTACTAGGATGAATATATGACATTAACACGCGCCCCGCTGGGGTCCCTAGCATGACGCGTCCCGCTGAGGTGGGGGGCGTTTTTCGCCCCCCGTATCTCATTCCCAACGAAAGGTAAAGGAAAATTTCGGGCGACATTCGAAAGGTTTTGACAAGACGAAGAGATTTTATGCGAATAATTTTTATGTCAGGTCAATATTGAAGTCAACATAGGCCAGAGAAGGTTCCATAGGCTTACAACAGAGCAGTGTACGTTTCTCTCTCTAGATCTGCCCTCAGGGGAGCTAGAGAAAATCTTTATGCATCATTGGATTCCTCTCATCGCAGCAAATCGAATGATGTATAATATGAACTTTCTAGGTCAAATAGTGAAAATGACCTGTCCTCGAGCTAGGTCAGGGTCATCGAGTGACCTGGTATGGTCATGTTGCATATCAATCGACTCCCCGTGACAACATAAGCACAATGCACGCAAAATGGGAGCTTTATCTCAATTCAGTGAAAAGTTACTGGCAAAACAATCACTCTATACTCCCGTGACCTAACATGGCCTTTGACAGGTCAGATGCCCAAAAACTCAACTTTATGGTAAAGATCGTGGTTAGAATAGACAGTTTGAGGATTTTCAGCTTTATCTATCCAACATTTACTGAAAACGAGCCCATTCTATTTTTCACCATAGACTTATAATGGGGTGACTGTGACGGCACCCGTCACATGATTCCGATCCAATGGAGACCTGAACGTAGACGGGGCAGAAAACAAAGCCGTCTACGCTACAGCCGCATCGCCACTGAGCCATACCAGCGCTGTCGGCCGAATACCGCTGTTCCCCAGGAACAAACAAACGCGTGCCGACACCACACAGGGGGAGGGGCAAGCTGTTGTTCACCAGCTGCGCGACCTGGCCCATGCCCGAAAACTTCCGGGTTGACGCTCGCTGGCTGGACAGTGGCAGATTTCGAAATCACGAGGGGGCACCGGGCGCACCATTCCATTTTTTCGTTTCCCTGACAAGCCACCGTTTCCTTCTTTAACACTTTCAAGTTCGCTCCGGATGCCAGTGCCGCGGTCCCAGTTTTACGAGCCTGGAGCCGCCACTGGTGACATAGTCCGCAGCAAGTGTGAATCTCGGCACCTGGCCTAACGTTACCATGGCAACGGCTGTCGAACCCACAGGTTCACGTGAGGTCACCGAGCTGTGCCAAAATTCCGTGACCGGCCGGGCGCCGCGCGCAAGCGTTTTCTATACTCCTATCATTCTATGTGCCGGGCTTTTGGCCACTGGTTTTTATTCCTTTTTTGTGTTTTTTGTGCTTACTTTATTTCGTCGTGTCTCTATATGGCTCTTCCCTATGGTACCATGCTATGCTTTTGAGGCCAACATAATGCCCAGAAAGAAAATTGGCTGTTAACTTAAAGAAAAACTGTACCACGAAACCAAAGAGTGTCATTGACCTCGCTCATTAATTTATCTACGGCCTTGGATAGTCTGTATTTTTATCACTCTTAAGCTGAATGTTAGAAGACGTATCGCACACTATGTACGGCGCACACAGGGGGTGGGCAGGCTGACTGTTGTCATAGTTTCTGGAACCAATTTCCTGAAGTGTCAGCGTGTTAGTGAATGAGTGTTTGTTGTGTGAAAACAGGCATATGCCGCCACGAAAGCGGCGCAGATGGTGATGTACCGCCGGAGCCCAGGGGAAGTTGAGGGTAAGTTTAGGTGTGCGTTGTAAACCTCTGCCGGGAAGGCTCTCCTAGCTATTGTCTATTCATTATTCTTTTTGGCACTATTTCCCCCCCTTCAAAACAAACGCGCACGAGCCCCTCGTGCGGTGCAGCGTGGAAAGAGCAGTCCGCACGGAAACAGCTGTGAGCTACGGAGAGAAGCAGCCGTCGCTGGTGCAAGCGACGCGTGCGAGGGTCGCTGACCGAGCAGCCCTCCCGACGCGGGCAGCAAACAGAAAGCAGGTCAGCTTGTACCCGAAAACGTGTCGGCCAATGGAACGGCCCCACAGCACCGGCGTGAAAAGCGGGGGTGAAAGCTGCGAGGAGAGGAGGAGAGAGAGGTGAGAGGAGGAAAGATTCAAGGAGAGGCCGGCGAGAAGGAAGGAGGTTAGAGCCTCAGGGCACCATGTGAGGCGGAGTGATGCAGCCGGGGGCCGCCGTGTTGGACAGAAGCATTCGGTCAGGGGCCGGTGTGTGAGACAGACAGGCACTCCGGGAGCGAGCGACACCAACAAGCAAGTGAGTTCGCTATGTGAAAGTCTGACCCACCTCCCCTGCCTCACCCTCAAAATTTTTACATAAAAATGAGCCGAGCTTTGGAGCGCCTACCCGGTAGGGGGATGGATAAAGCCCTGGGGGACGGGCAGGGGTTAATAAGTGTGTGTGTATACGACCGGGGGTCGCCGGTGCGATTTTAGCGTGTCTGAAAAATGTACTTGCTTAAGGGGGGGGTTCGTCGCCATGCTATTTTGTTTATTTTTTTGCGTCACGTTAGGCTCACAACGACTATGGAACATTTTTTCAGATTCGTACCTATGTTTAGACGATGGAAATATGCATTCCAATTCAGTTTTGCCGCGTTAGGGGGTTTTCTATTACTGTAGCGTTCCTTTTTGGTACGCGGAATGTCAGGTTAATAAAATGATGAAAGGGGAAAATAAAACTTTTTCTTGCAGAGGGCCTTACTGGAAGCAATAGGACAGTCGAGCAATGGGGTGGGCAGCTCATTGCCGTAATTACGACGAGTATTCATTCATTATCACGGCTTGCCTTTGGCCGCTTACAAAGCAAACACCCTCATTCTTCGCCGTTATGGAACAAAAATACAGGAAAAATACTACAAGTTAGCAAATTGGTTCACACCCTTTTTTCGATCGTAAATTCGGTTGAAGCTCATGATCAGCAATGGGCATGGCCAATCACGACCATTACGATGTTGACCTTACCACACGACCAGAAATTTCCACGAGCTGTAAGTAAAAATTGTCCTCTAGCTGGCCCATACTCTCCTGCGCCGCCACACCGAATCGGGCTGTAATAATCACGCATTAAAGTTTGGCCAAATTTTGTCGCCAAGTAGTACTTGTGTATAAACAATAGGATCGCTAACAGAGGGGCGAATTCTCGCCGCTTCATAGTTTTAATCCGTTTTAAAGCCAGTATGATAAGCAGCGTCATGTTTTTTTGCGTTTGCTCTTCTTTTTTTATATTTGCAACTATTTTTGTCAGGGCCTGGGGCCTGGAGCTCTCTAAATAGCTGCAACGCAAAGCAAAGTCTCATCTTAATAGCCAAAGTTTGGATTTAAGCATTCAAAACCGATCTTTTGTCGTTCTGATTTTATACTTGCATCTATTATGTCGATGCTTGGGGCTCGGAGCCCCCTCAAGGGTTGCAACGCAATGCAATTCTCATCTTAAATAGATGAAGCTCGGGCTTAAGCTTTCAAAAACCAATTTCAGAATGCCTGGGTTTGGATCGAGTGTCTTATAAGTTCCCATTTTGTCTCGACCCGGGTGAAAGCAAAAAGGATTGCTCTCTTATTTTGGTTTCGGTTTTATAATAGCACCTATTATGTCAGGGTCTGGAGCTCGAAGCTTAATGCACAGTTCCAATGCAAATACATTTTCGTCTTAAAAGTCGAGGTTTGGGTTTAAGTATCCAAAACGCAGCATTTTTTCGTACTTATTTTATAATGGCACCTAATAAGTCAAAGCCTGGGGATCGGAGCTTTCTAAATAACTGGCATGCGAAGACAAATTTGTTTTAATTAGCGGAAGCTTGGGCTGAAGCTTTCAAAAGCCAATTTTCAGTGCTGGTCCTGAGTATAAAGGCTCCGGGGCATCACTTTTTTCTTTTGGCCTCCTCGAAAATGGAATATTTTCTAGCCTGCCCTTCTAGAATACTTGCCGTTTGGATCGGGGGTGCTAAAAGTTTTGATTTTGTCCCGACCCGGTCGAAGGCAAGAAAGCTTGCACCCTTCTAAATAGCCGCAACGCAATGCAATTCTCATCTTAATAGACGGAGCACGGGCTTAAGCTTTCAAAAGCCGGTTTCAGAATGCTGCTGTTTGGATCGAGTGTTTTATAAGTTCCGATTTTGTCCCGACCCAGTCGTAAGCAAGCAGGCTTGCCTCTTTGTTTGATTCGTTTTTTTAGTCGCACCTATTTTTTTAAGGCCGAGGGCTCGGAGCTTTCTAAATAGATGCAAAGCAAAGGAAATATGATCTTAAATAGTAGAAGCCAAGGCTTAAGCCTACAAACCAATCTTCGGCACAGGACTAAGTTCAAGAGCTCTGGAGCGTTTTCCCTTTTTATGCAAAACAAAGACGCAACATTTGGTTGCCTGATTTTTTTAGAATGCTGGCTGTTGGGACCGAGCGTTTTAGAATCGTCCATTTGCCTCAACTCAGTCGCAAGTGGGATGTGCAGGGCAAAATAAGTTAGGTCGGGCAATTCAAGCCGTAAACTAAATATAGGAGGTCATTGTCTGCAAAGTGCACGGTGCCGTGGTTAAGATATGATTGAGTGGGCGCATGCGCCGCCATGTCAGGGGATAAGTCCCGCCTCTCCGGGGGCCGGGCGACCCCCCATTGGCGCATACAGGCAGGAAGGGAGGGGCTTGCGCGCCTGTCGGGAAACCAGGACCGCAGTAGATCCTTACGACGGGATTCGGTGGGTGGCAGCGACGGATTTAGGATTTCTCTCGGGGGCACGAAAGGGGGTGACTGGTGGGCCCGGGCGCGCGCCCATAATTATTAGAGTACCTATCGGTGCAGTTTTAAGAAGTTTTGGGGTAGGTGCGGATGAGCCTACAACCTCACGCAAACATGCCGCTCAAGATAGGCTGAAGCGCACTCAAAACCGCGAATAGCATTTGGAGACGCCCATATGCCTCCAAAGGGTTCCAAGCAAGGGAAGAAGGGCTGTCAAAGCAGCGCAGTCGTGCAACGTGGTTCGGACCAAGCTCCCCAACACCATTTCCTCCTCTCAATCGCGCATGGCGTATTACAATAAAGATGCAAGGATTATTCAAACACTATCCTATGCGCCATGGCCGCGCCTTTTCTATCCTTCTAGCCTTCGGGCCCATCGGCTCCCGAAAGAGAGTCAGGCCGGCTCTCCTCTTCCTGGGGGTCACGGAGGCGCCGAAACGTGCACTGTGATTGCCCTTGAACCGACCTTTACTCTATATCACCTCAACCGCCTGTCTTAGCAACCCGGTACTATCCTTCTAGCCTTCGAGCCCATTGGCTCCCGAAAGAGAGTCAGGACGGCTCTCCTTCTTCCTGGGGGTCACGGAGGCGCCGAAACGTGCACTGTGATTGCACTTGAACCGATCTTCACTCTACATCACCTCACCCGTCCGCCTTAGCAACGGGTACTATCCTTCTAGCCTTCGAGCCCATTGGCTCCCGAAAGAGAGTCAGGTCGGCTCTCCTCTTCCTGGGGTCATGGAGGCGCCGGAACGTGCACTGTGATTGCCCTTGAACCGACCTTCATTCTACATCACTTTTCCCGCCCGTCTTAGTAACCCGGTACTATCCTTCTAGCCTTCGGGCCCATTGGCTCCCGGAAGAGGGTTATGGCGGCTCTCCTCTTCCTGGGGGTCTCGGAGGCGACGAAACGTGCACTGTGATTGTCCTTGAACCGACCTTCGCTCCACATCACTTCACCCGCCCGTCTTACTAACCCGGTACTATCCTTCTAGCCTTCGAGCCTACGGGCTCCCTCTGGCTACGCTGTCCGCCGCCGGAACCTTCTGGTCTGAACCACGGAGCACCGATCGCAAAAAAAGGGAACGTGGGACGTCGGGGATTGATGTCAGTCGTTTTGTTACACACTTATCAGGCCGAAACGATGAAGGTAAGAGGATCAGGCGGGCTCCGCCGTAACGGAGGAAGTTTTTTTCGTGACGGGGGGTACGCTGTCAATTTGTGGGATAGCCTAGCCGGAAAGGGCGTGGCAGGCGTCGACTCATGGCTCTGACTGGGCCATGGAGGAGCCGACGTGAGGGACGGGCGGTCAGTGTGGGACTCGTGGGCGGGTAGGGTCCGAGGGAGGACCGAGCCTAGGGAGGCTCCCCACGCTAGGAAGTTGTTTGCGAGTAGACTAGGGCGTGAACGCCCGGAGGCTGGTAAAATTAAAAGCCGGAACTCGGTCATTCCGGTGGTCCCATGTCCGTGACCTCCAAGCCCTAGGGGAAACGGCTCAGCGACGCATCCACTAGCATGGTCCGTGCAGGCGGGATTTGACGCAGCCAGCGTTTAGTAAGTCTCTGGTTAGGGAGAAAATGAGGCGGGAAGGAGGAGCACTGGATCATCGGGGAAGGGCGGAGCTGAGTTACCTCCTGTTGGGCTCAAGCCAAGCCCTGGGAGCTGCGGCCGCCGGTGTGGGTGCGCGTGAGTAACTGGCGTTGGGTGAGTGACAGGCCATAGAACGAGGAACGTTTGGTGCCTTAGAGCGGCCTGCAGGTAGCGGGTCGTACTGGTCTGACCGACCGGGGATCCCACCACTCGCGCCCCTCCATCGGTTGCGCCCGCAAACGGTAGCAAAGCGTAAGCATAGCCCCAGGTGAATTCGCCCACTTCTTTCTGCCGGGGGGATGTGCAGCCCGGCCTAATTGGTTGATGGGGCTTAGATGGGGCCGAATCGGCCATCCTCTACGCACGCCCTTTGACGAATAAATAAGACCCTACCACGATCACGGATTGGAGGAGTGTAACCTTCTACATACCGCTCGCGTTGGTCGACGGGGCTCTAGCCGTCAGATCTCGGAAACACCGGGAGGGATATGAAATTGGGGAGGGACTCAGAATTTTTAGAACAAGTGAGAGGCGCGAGAAAGAATGGCCCTAGGTCAAGGTGATTTATGAGTGCATGCTTAGCGTAAGGCCCCGGTGGTGAGAATGTTTATTGAGGGCATTCGTTCCGGATCTGACAGTGAGAGCACACACCGGAAGGGGTAACGTGACAAAGGGGAGGAGGGTATTAAGGCAGGGGACTGGTTTAGGGGTTAACAATGCCGAAAAGTGCTGGCGTAGGCAAAACAAATCCGCTCCCAGGGAGACTGGACCCCTGGTAAGTGGAAATAGCCCACCGAGATAGACGATGTTTGAGGCGAGAAGTCAGTAAAAGTCAGTAAATTAACACATAAATGCACTGGGATCCTCATAGCTTTTAGTCATGCACGTCATGTTTTACCTAGGAACGTACTAGCAACTGTTGTGCAAGCCCTCGTTATCTCAATACTGCGACATTGCATATCTGTGTACGGCTCATGTGGCATGACTCAGGTCCGCCGACTGCAAAAAGTTGTTAACTTTTGTGCTCGTGTTGTGACTGGGAGGAGGAGGTTTGACCGCATCACGGATGCTATTGAGCAACTTGGCTGGCAGTCTGCCCAGCAGATGATTGATTACCACACAGTGTGCGCAGTGGAGCGAGTGATTGTGACAGGACAGCCACCTAAATTGTGTGAGACCATGGGCCGGCAAGCCAACCAGGTGCATGATCACCATACCCGGCGCGCGGGTCAACGGACCCTGCCGGCGATACGTACCGAGGCAGGTCGACGGCGGCTATGTTTTCGTGGAGTGACTTTGCTCAACCGGACTGGACTTTTACCTGGCTCGTCGAGTTTTAAGACCGAACTCAAACAGGCCTTGTTATAAATTTTAGAGTAGCATCGAGCTACATTCTTTTACCCACAGCTCATTGTTATGTGTGATTTTATGAGTATGAGTGTTTTTAGTCTCAGCCTACATTGAACCTTTTTATGATATGACGTGAATGTGTGAAAAGCCGCACCTTGATGTGGATCATCTTCGAATAAATCTGTTATCTGTTATCAGTGCAGCTCAGAGAACCACGATAGGAGGGTACAAAAGGGCAAGTAGTTAAGGTAGCTATGGAAGAATCGGTTAAAAAAGGGGGTGTAACTTATGATGATAGGTCAGAGGGAAATAAGAGAGTTAGCGGGCACTTAAAGGGGCAGGGAGAGGATTGACGGTTTCGGTGCCGCTTCTATGCGGGTAATACTTGGCGTACGGGTGGTTAAACGGGCCCCCAAAATCGTGAGAGGCGGGTGGGACCCCTGCTACCAGGGAGGGCTACAAACCTCGGCACTAGCTGTATTCCCTTCCTGGAACCCAAGGGTGTTGAGTGGGGGTGTCGGGACACAGGCTCGCCCGTCTGGAGGACTCGGCCAGGCTAGCCGACATTGTCCACTTCCCACCGTCAACTCGGCCCGCCACCCGACCGCGCACGCGACGAGCACGACCTCTCTCTAATAAAATTTAGTGTGATGCCGGGAGCGGGTGCGACGTCGCCACCATCGTGAGCGAGCGGGTCACGGCCACGAGCAGCCGCCACAGCGGACCACCGAGAGGTCGGCCCGAACAACAACCACATCAGCGGCGACGACAAAGCCCGACTCGCACCGAGCGACCCGCCCCGCGACCCCAGCGCCCCCGTCACATGACCAAAAATTGACCCCACTTCAGGTCAACAATATCGAAATTCCGAGGTAGCAGATTTGTAGTCTCTAATGACCTTATCATATTGCGGAAGTTTTAAACTGATCGGTTTTCTGATGTTTCCTGGGCACCGCTTCCAACTCGTGATTTTAGGTTTTGAGGTTGGGTTGCTTGGCCTTGAATAGCTCCTTGATCTGACAAATTTGGTCAGATGTGTAAAATTGATTAGGAACAAGGTACTGTTTTCTGGAACATAACGCTCCTCAGACATAACATGATGTTAGTGATATCCACAGAAGGATGCTCCCCCAGAACGCTCACTGCCCAGATATCCCCAGGATGCTCACTGCCCCGGGAGACGGCATTGATTAACCAGGGGTGGCAGTTATCAGTCAAGGGCAGCAGTTATCAGCCAGGGGCGGCAGTGATCAGCCAGGGGCGGCAGTGATCAGTCAGGGGCCGCAGTTATCAACCAAGGTGCGGCAGTGATCAGCAAGGGGCGGCAGTTAGCAGCCAAGATGCGGAATTTATCAGTCAAGCGGCGGCAGCTATCAGCCAGGGGCAACAGTTATCAGCCAGGAGGTGGCACTTATCAATCCGCCGGGGGCGGCGGTGATCAGCCAGGGGCGGCAGTTATCAGACAAGGGCCGTCAGTTTTCAGTCAGGGGCGGCAATGATCAGCCAGGGTGCGGCAGCAATCAGCCAGGGGCGGCAGTGATCAGCCAAGGATGGAAGTTTTCAGTCAGGAGGCGGCAATGATCAGCCAGGGGGCGGTAGTGGTCAGCCAGGGGCGGCAGTCAGCAGCCAAGGGGCGTCAATAATCAGCCAGGGGGCGGCAGTTGTCAGCCAGGGGCGGCAGTTAGTATCCAAGGGGCGGCAGTTATCATTCAAGGGGCGGCAGTGATCAGCCAGGGGCGGCAGTTATCCGTCAAGAGCCGGCAGTTTTCAGTCAGAGGGCGGCAATGATCGGCCCAGGGGGCAGCAGTTATCAGCCAGGGGCGGCAGTGATCAGTCAGGGGGCGGCAGTGATCAGTCAGGGGACGGCAGTGATCAGTCAGGGGCGGCAGTGATCAGCTAAGGGGCGGCAGTTATCAGCCAGGGGGCGGCAGTTATCAGCCAGGGGTGGCAGTCATCCGCCAGGGGCGACAGTTAGCAGTCAAGGAGCGGCAGTTATCAGTCAGGGGGCGGCAATGATCAGCCAGGGGGCGGCAGTGATCAGCCAGGGGCGGCAGTGGTGAACGAGGGGCGGCAGTGATCAGCCGGGGGCGGCAATGATGATTCGGTGGGCGGCAATGACTAACCAGGAGGGGCAAGTATATGGGTGTTGAAATAAACCGGGGTGTTTAGCCAGGGGCGGCATGAATCAATGCGGCAGTGATAAACCAGGGGTGTCAGTGATCAGCCAGCTGATGATTGATGAACAAAGGGCGGCAGTAATCATCCGGAGGGGGGGCGGCAGTTATTAATTGTTGGCGACTGTGATCAGGCGGTGGCGGCAGTGATGTGGCGTCATAAATCAGGGGGTAGAGGTGGAACCAATCAGAGTGGAAGTAATGAACCCGGGACGAGAAAAACTTGATAGGGGCGGTACGAATCAGGGTGGCAGTGATGAGATAGGGTGACACTCTTCAGGGTAGCGGTGATAAGCCAGGGGCGGCACATGTATTCGGGGTGCTCAGCACATGATTGGGGGTGCTCGACTTAGGATTGGGGGTGCTCGGGCACCCCCAAAGAGATAGAAAATTACACCCCTGAGTGTGGGTGTGGTATGTTTGTCCTTGCTGAAACCGGTTTTTAAGCAGATGGAAATGTTTTTTTTTTGCTTAGAACTTGGGCAGCCCTTGGTGAAACATTACTTTTATATCAGACCATTACCTTACATATATTTTATTGAAGACCATTACTTCTATACCTACCAGAAACTAAATCCCGAAAAAAACCTTAAATTTGATGTAATATTAGTTACTGGGAAAAAAGACGTTAAAGTCCTACATTACTTGTATAGCCAGATGGAAGTCACTACACCCTGGAGTGTGATTTAAGAGCCTAGGTACCTGCTGAGATGGGTTTCTAAAGACATGTCAATGTGCCCCGCATGCTGCTGGAGGGGCATCGCACTGAGGATGGGACTTGAAGATAATGCTGCAAATAATACACATGACTTGACCAGGCCTTCACTAATTACCTACATCTACTAAGCAGGTGCAGGTAAGATGCAGAAATTCATTTTGAAGGGAATTTCGATTATTCGAATTGAGGAATCATTTTGAGGGATCATTCGATTCGCCGTAACGAGAGGAAGCGAATGGTCCCTCAAAATGTTCTAACTCAACTCGGACGCTAGAGCCCGGAAACTCTTCTGTAACATGCCACCTTTGAGCTTGCATGACCTCAATATTGACCTGAGCCAAAAAGGAGGTCAAGGAGGAGCCGAGTTCGAGGAGGGGGGTGTTTGAACACCCCCCCACCATGGCGAAGGAGGCTCTGAGGCCCACCGGGGCGGATGTTACGACGTATGAGGTAATGGGCCAAGATGAAGAGCAAGAAAAGGCCATACGAGACTGGACAAAATCAAAGTCATGAGTTGCCCCAGCCACATCTTGTTTAGACCTGCATCCTGCACAATCCCGGTCCAAACTGCTTCTCAAGGCATAGACAGATCTAGGGTGTGGGCGGAAAAGGGGGCAGGTGTTCCTCTCCCCCGATTTATCCTCGGCGCCCCTTGAAATGGTAAGGGTTCCCCCTGAAAGGTCGATGGCACCCCCTGAAATGTCGCCCCCACCCTACCCCCCCCAGGATGCGAAAATCGACGCCCGCCGATAGGATTTGGCGCCCACCTGATAGGCTTTGTGGGCCTAAAGTGGCGCCCCATGGTCTGGATGGCGTCCCCGGGAAAGTTCTCCTTCGATTGACAGTCCTGGATCTGCCTATGTCTAAAGTGTCTAATAGTTACAAAACGATCCCTGCAGCAGTAAATGCATGGCGTAGGGACAGTTGGCTGACGCCGGATCGCTGTCCCCCATTGCTTCTGGATGGCTGCATCGGGAGGAGGCTCAGAATTAACTTATCTGGAGCATTTCTTCTGGTGTTGTTACGCATAGGCAGTGTACACCAGCGATGCTTCGCTGCTTTCTTCATGATCCCCCAAAAATAGTCGCTAAATAACAGCTGCGATCAGCGGCGGATCAATAACTCCATTGGGAGGGGAGGGCTCGACACTCCCAATGGAGTGTCACTGCGTCTGATCGGCCTCTGCCTATGCATTTACTGCAGGCGCTCAGACATTTCTCGGGGGCTTAAGCCAGTGACGGGTACAGGGAGGGGGGGGCTAGGAGGCTCAAACAACGTCCCCCCCGAAATGTCAGAGTACCTATAGTTACCTGCGCCCCACCGGGGTCCGGCGCCACCTTCGCCCCACCGGGGCCATCGATAGGCCCCCTCTAACTCCGAAATTATGAGGGTTAGTGCAAATATGCAAAGTGCATTAGAAAGCTCGCGTGAATTCAGTAAGAAATCACTTTGCATGTTTAAGCGCTCAGGTCAATGGTGTGACCTCCAGAGGTCAAGTTAGGTCACGATAGGCTGTTTTCGTAAAAAAATGAAATGGTTAAGAAAACTGGGCATAACTCTTATGCCATTAGAACTACTTAAATCTAGTAAAGTGCATTTGATAGGAAAATGTCAGACCTTTTTCCGCTATGTGGAACGTAATGACCTCCCGCTAGTGGTTTGACCTCCAGAGGTCACCTCGTGATCTAATATGACCTGAGGCCACAAAAGGTCCGGAAGTGACCTTGCCTTATATCAAATGAAAGCCAGTGACGAGGCATACACGATGATGTTTGATTCAGCGCTCTAGCTTAATTATGTCAAAAGTTATTGTCAAAATACTGTTTTGACCCCTGGTGACCTCAGATGACCTCGGAGAGGTCAAAGGGGCAAATATGGTTCCTGGGATCCGTGAAATGGTGTCCTAGAAAGCTTTTCTGAGCAAGCAGAGCATTTTCAATCGTTTTTGTGACTTTTAGATCATAAGACAGCTTTTCCCCATGCCATTTCAATGGGAGAGGTCACCTCGTGACCTGACCTCAGCTCACTAAATCGAAAAATCCTGGATATACATTATGTAGACAGACCCTGGAGGGGTCATGGAGTGTAGGAAGTTTCAAATCGATTGACCAAGAAATGTAGCCCTTATAGAGCTCAAAAGTTGAAGTGAGGTGACCTTGGTTGACCTCGCCTGGTGACTTGACCTGGGGTGTCCCGGGGTAAAAAAATTGAGGGATGGTGGCAAAATGATGGGGTGAGAGGTAGAGCCCTCAACCGCGGTGCTGCGTCTCGAACTTGGGGGTATCGATGCCCCCGGTGGGGGCGAGGTTTCATACATAGTCGAAAGGTGGTCAAAGGCAGTGGCAAGGAAGGTTCGAGACTCCCCCCCAATTAATTCCTGGATCTACCCTTGGCTCAATCAGTGGCGTAGTCAGTATTCCGCCAAGGGGGTCCGAAGACCATCGAGGGACCCCATATGGGGTCTCCGAGACCGATGCTCGAGACCAAGCTCGGAAGCCCCCCACTGAGCTCGAGACCAAGCTCCTGAGACCAAGCTCAAGGGGCCCCCTGAGACCAAGCTTGGGTTTCCTGCCTCGCGCGGGAGTCCATCGATTTTGATGGTCAGGGCCCCTCGAGATTAATACTCGGGGGCCCTTCTATATCAATGCTCGGGGCTCGTGTGACCAATACACCGGAGCCCCTCGATACCGATCCTCGGAGGGGGCGGGGGCTGAGGCCAGACTCGGGGGCTCTAAACCAAGCTTGGGAAACCTCTTGAGACCAAGCTAGGGGAACTCCCTGAGACCAAGCTGGGAGTGGGGGCTGAGATCAAGCTTGGGGAACCTCCTGAGACCAAGCTCGAGGAACCCCTGAGACCAACCTGGGGGAGAGGGGGCTGAGACCAATCTTGGGATCCCCCTGAGGCCAAGCTTTGGGGCCCCTGAGACTAAGCTCGGGGTTCCCCTGATACTCAGCTCGAGGCCCATCTGAGACCAATCTCGTGTTTTGCGCGGGAGTCCCACAATGTCAATGCTCGCCCCCCCCCACCCACCTTACCACCCCAGATGAATATTCGCCTCCCCCCTCGAGACCAATGCTCGGGAGCCCACTAGACCAATACTCTGAAGCCCCAAAATGCTGATGCTCGGGGGCACCCTGAGACCAAGCTTCCCCCAAGACACGGCTTGACAGCCCCCCCTCCCCCTGAGGAGACGAACCTCGGGCGCCCCTAAGACCATAATCGTGCTCGGACTCCAAGGCCTTTTGGCTACGCCACTAGCCTCAAGTCCCCCTCCTTCCCAAATAAGCCCTATAGGCACCCCCGAGTGCCTATAGTATCTAAATGTATAGCCGAAGGCTGTTGTTCACAGGCAACGGCGAGGGAAGCTTGGGCCCCTAGCTCTCCACGCCCACTCGAAATGAAGTCCTGGATCCGCCACTGGCTTGAGCCCCGTAGCCCCTTTTTTCTGCCACTGTCTCCGATCTTCAAAAACGACTTCGTAATAGAGCAAATTAATCCAACTTCCCCATGCCTTTTCATCTTGCAAGTACTGCGGACGCTCCGCGTGTATAGCATGCGACGTCACACCAATCAGCGCCCATTATGAAGTTGAGTTGAAGTTTGTGTTATTAAAAGAGGCCCGGAATGGGCCTGTGACACCAAAACACGTCCGGAAAGTTCTTGGATAACTTTGATGGGATCTGAGGAAATGGTAGGTGAAGTACCATTACTCGTGCCTGAAACTATCCCTATGCCAAAACTTATCCAGGTTGGCCTTGAACATGGTCAGACTAGTCGAGGATACCACATGTTCAGGCAGGCTGTTCCAGGCGTCCAGAGACCGTACAGTGATGTGGTTCCTCCGTATTCCTTGACCGCCCGTTGCTTCCTAGCCTGAGATGGTGACCCTAGTGTTGAGAGTTCCATTTGCCATCCTGATGACACCTTCAGTCTTCATAAGCCCAGAAATCATTTTGTAAATGGCAATCATATCTCCTCTTTTTCTCCTGAAAGATAGACTAGGAAGACTCAGTTCTGCATCCTTGTTTGGTATGGGATATTTCTTCCTTTCACTACCAGCTTGGTGGCCCTCCTCTGGATCCCTTCGATCTCTTTGGTCGGCGATGAACATAGGTCCCCAGATGATGTTGCCATATTCAAGTATGGGCCTCACCAATGCTTGATAGAGTTTCTGAATATCCTCCTGTCCAAGTAAGAGAAAGTTCTTTGATGATGGCCAGAATTCTCCTTGCCTTTTTATTACCTCTGCAGTATGTTCATGAAACTTTAAATTTTCGTCCACTATGACTCCTAAATCTTTTCGCTTGTTGAGGTCCTGACTTCCTCCTGGCCCATATAGAAAGGTCTTCTGGGTTCTTTTGCCC
The DNA here is from genome assembly GCA_034440635.1 of Lepas anatifera. Classification (NCBI taxonomy): domain Eukaryota; kingdom Metazoa; phylum Arthropoda; class Thecostraca; family Lepadidae; genus Lepas; species Lepas anatifera. The sequence goes on along the minus strand of JAOTON010000999.1, from coordinate 961,368 downwards.
AAGGTGAAGCACCGCACATTTCTTCAGGTTCAGTGGAAGCTGCCATAGATGAGTCCAGTGTATAACCTCATTCAGGTCGTTTTGGATTGACTCGTGCTGGTCTACACTTTCAGTTGGGCCAAATAGTTTAACGTCATCCGCAAACAAAACTATACTGTTCTCAACCAGTCGCGGTAGGTCATTAATGAACAGGAGAAACACAATGGCCCGAGTATAGATCCCTGGGGAATTCCACTGATTGTACTTGTCCACCCAGAAGATGTCCCATTTATGACTACCCGCTGCCTTCGCCAGTGAGATAGGATGGAGCCAGTTTATGACTTGCGAGCCTAGCCCATAGGCCTCCATTTTTCTTATGAGTCGTTTGTGGGGCACAGCATCGAAGGCTTTCTGAAATCGAGGTAAAGGACATCAACGGGTTGATTAGATTCCAGCAGCTCGCCCATTTTTCAAAACAGTTCAGCAGTTGTGTTTCACAAGATCTCTTGGGGACAAATCCATGTTGGTTTGGCACTATAAGGTCGGGAGAGACAAATGGTCCATAACTGCCTGCTTGATGAACCACTCCATAGTCTTACCCACCACCGAAGTTAGGCTTACTGGCCTGTAGTTCCCTACTTCATGCCTACTACCCTTCTTATAGATGGGTTTGACTATGGCATCCTTCCATTGATGTGGGATCGTTCCCCATGCAATGACTTGTTATAGATTTCCTGAAAGGTTTCGCCCAACTCATTAGCACATTCCTTCAGAACCTTGGGTGTAAACCATCTGGACCTGGCGCTTTATTGGGGTTCAGGGACTTAAGCTTGATATGACTTGGTCTTTGGTGATTGTTATTTCGTCCATAATCATACCATTGCCAACATCTGGTAGAGTTGGGACATTAGTCACATCTTCCCGAGTAAAGGTGCTTTCAAAAACTTGCTTAATGCTTCAACTTTCTCGCATCTGTTTTCGCTATCCCTCCTCCTTCTAAGTTCAGCGTTTCTATCCCAGACTTGGTCTTTAATCTTCTGTTTGCATAATTCCAAAAGCGTTTGACATCCACCTTGCATGACTCAGCTATAGACTTCTCAAAATTATATTTTAACTTTCGGTAAGTTTGCGCAACTTGTTGCTGGCTGTTGCATATAAAGAAAAGTCAGCCTCTTGTTTAGTTTGAAGGTATCTTTCCACAATCTCTCTTCCCTCCTTAGGAAAGGGCTACTCTGTTTATATAAATATGCTTCTTCTTTGAGGGCCTCCTGGCAGGGACCCTTCAGCTATTATGATTGATAGAGCACTTTCCACAGTATCCCATGCCTGCTGCACACCCTTTCCTCTAATCTTGGTCACTAAGTCGGCTTGTATTATTCTTTGTCTCATAAGCTCTAGGTCTGCCCTGTGCCAGTTCAGACTAGCAGCATTAACAGTTTCCTCTGACCTCCCTACTCCACAGTTCAAAACAAAGTGCAATGAAACATGGTCACTTGAACCGAGACCTGGGAGGTATTCAATTTCAGATACCATTTCCTCCTCATTAGACAAGACCAGATCAAGTATGTGGGGAGTTTGTCCCTCCCTGTACCTTGTGGGTTTAACCACATGCTGAAAAAGATACATGCCCTGTATGCCCTCCAGGAATTGTTGAGAGGCACTGTCAACCCCACTGGTACAGTATTCCTTCTCCCAGTCAATATGCTTGGTATTAAAATCCCCACAAATTAGTAGGTGTGGTGGGTTTGACGATACAGCCTCTTGAATTACACCCAACAGCTCTTGAGTTGAAGCTTGCAGATGCAGATGGGCTTCGCATAGCCCTCCCAAGAGCAAATAATCCCTACCTGAAACCTCAATATGAAGCCAGATCTGTTCCTTGTACCTTCCAAAGGGCTTGAGCTCCTGCACATGAAGGTGTGAGCGTACATAGATAGCCACGCCTCTTAGCCCACTTTTTCCAAGTTCATAAGCCTCAGGATCAAAATTTAGATATTCAGTAAAGCCATCCAGGGTAAGTGTAACTCTTGCCATGGGCAGAATTTGAGCCTTGGGTATAACTTCACAGATCACTATAATATCTATCTGTCTGTTTGCAATATGCATTTGAGATCCTCCATCTTATTTGAAAGTTGATCAGCATTTGTATAATACACTTTTAAACCTTTGACTTGCAGCTGCACTTCTTCAAAACAATCATTCACTCCAAGATGTCAATTTGTGGCACTTTGTGTTTGGGGAGGTGTACCAGCCGCTCTTCGAGTTGTCTCTTTGGCTCGACGTGGCACAATTTGTCCCCGATAAATAACTACCTCCTCCCCTGCATCCTGTCTAGCCTTCATTTCACTTCTCAGGGCCCGCCTCTGCTCTTGCTCCGCTTTGGTAAGATCGGGGTTATGTAAATCTTCTTAAATTTCTCCCCAGCATCCCTTAGCTGAGGAGCCATCCTCAGAAGATCCCATTTAGTGCCCTCATCCTCCAGTTCTACAACTGTGAGCCTTGCACGGTCATTGCTTGGTTTACCAACACGAAAAACACGCTTTGGATACACCTTTAACCTCAAACCTTCCATGAGGATATCCTTCAGCATAGAAGTATCCCTGGCGGACCTTCCTCTGCTCCAATTGTTTATCCTGTTCTGGCATGTTGTGTATGATCACATTTCTCTTCCTCTTTCCCCTGTCCATACAATCCGTGACTGCATTCTAACCTCCTTGACTGGAGTGGGATTCGAGATCTGCCGATTTTCTACCTTGGTGAGCTTACCCTCCAATTTCTTCACTATGTCTGAATAGAGAACTGACTCTTCCCGCATCGCTTTCTTTACGCATCCTTCAAGCTTCTCAGGTGCCCCCATCCCTTGCCATTCTCGCTTACGAGCTGACATATCTCAGTCATTTTCTCTACCATGTCGTGCTTTTGGCCGACCAGCACCTGAGCGAGCTGATCAACTGTCTTTACGACTTTGCCTACTTCCGCCCTCAGCTCGTTGTGCAGAATAATGTTTTCCTGAGGTGATACCACTCCATGAACAGTACTTTTCCCTTTTACTATGTCCTGAAACTAGGCAGCATTCTTTGCAGATGCCACAAAGCCAAAACAATCCATGCTGGCCCACTGCCTTGAACGCAGATTCGGTTAGCTTGCTGCATGCAGAATGATACCAATGGAGGCAGAAATTATTTGGTCACGTGATCAGGAGCAAAGTTTAAAGGCATATTTAATGTAGATTTCATTGGTATATTGAACTGTAACGACCAGAAAATTTGATTGGAGGGCATTTTGTTTCATATAATGCACGAAAATTATGCATTTTTCCGACGCGCAACCAGTACATTGACGCCAGTGCTTCCTGTCAAATGGCGTTACCCGGTGTGACGTATATGATGCTGTGACGTCATAGTTAAGGTACTTCAGTGTAACGGTCACGCACCAAAGGTCATTGGTAAAGGGGCATTCCAGGACAAAACGACCAAAAATATTTCAATTTGACACCACCATGTCTAGAACAAATTTGAAACTTTGTCTCCAGGGTAGTTTTGGGCCAGGAACACGCCTGTGAGAATCTTAACCCCCTCCGATCAACGGTGGCCGAGATATAGCCCGAGGTATTTTCGGGAGGTCACCTTGTAGACTCATCTTTGATGCTTCATAACTCCAAAACAAATTGTCTGATTAACAAGTTTTGTATAGCATTGAACTGGTCTTGAATTGTACATTATTTTGAAAAAGGAAAATTTCAAAATTTTAAACATTTTGATTTTTAATTCGTTTGACCTTTTCTTTCTTGACCTAGCTTGACCTTTTCGCATTTGAAATTTCCCTTTTAGGCACCTACAAAATTTTGTTTCATGAAATATCTTTCGATAAAAAATTAAAAACTGCGTTCTTGCTATAAATTCCCAATTTTAGCACCTAAGGTAGGTATGCAGACGGTTTTTGACCACTGCGTCAGTACAGCCTTATGTTTAACACCGCAAACAAAGCGATTGATTTTGCAATCGATTGCTTGCAATCATATTGCATTGTCTTTACGAAATTTTCATCGTGGAAGTGTCAGAATTTATGAAAATTAACACGCGCCCACACGAGGGGGCGGGCAACCGGCCTCCTCAGGTTTCTACAGGTAGTAAAAAAAAACACCTTCGCGCAGCGCCACCGTGCTTCATCTACCTCTAACTCGACGTTTTTTCAACTTCTTGGAAAATAATTTAGGTCGACTGGCAGATTGTAGGTGCCGTAAATACCGTAGGTCAGCTGGAATCTGACTGGTGAGGGGGTGACCTGAGGTAGATGGCCGTCGTTATGGCTTGTGGGATGTTCAACTTTGGTTCCTTAATCAACTCTTCATCTTGGGAGTTGCTCGTTTGGGTGGTGGGGTCGGGGTCTCCGTAAAAATCCCCTTGATGACTCTAGTGAGACTCCGACTCCTAAAACTGAACTGGCAACAACTTGGACAAGATTTGTAAAAATAAAAATAGCAGCCATTAAAAGTGATAGAAAGGGATCCATTGTTTCGAGGGAGACGAGGGCAAAGGAACTTGTTAGTAATGGGCCTTGCAGCCTTAAAGGAAAATGTACAAAGATGTCGCGACTTAATCAATAATTGGAACAAGTATAACTTACCCTATAAGCACCACTAACTCACACAATTACATCGTTCCCGGAGATGGAAAAATAGTATCGATACAAGGTGACCCAGTGGAGCACAGCATACGTTTGAGATGATTCATACAATGTATAAAAACGTCTGAAAGTCTTTCATTCCCAGGAAGTAATTTCAATCTGCTCATATATGCGAAAAATGTCCTGAAATCATAATGCATTCGACTTGGTCACTTGAGCAGATTGCCTCACATGATATTTTTAAAAGGTGATTATTTCATATCTGACACGGATCCCAGTTCAAACGCCACTTCGAAAGGCTTTTTATTGGTGTGTTTTAATGATTAGGGGTGGAAAATTTTGAAGCAATATCGAGAGCCCCTACGTGAAAATAAATAGCAAAATGTATCATGTGTTTAGCCCTCTCACAGCCCGGTTGAACTACATTGCACCAATAAGTAGTATTTGAAATGAAAAAAGAGAACATTCAAAGGATGTTTTACCACTTTTACCACTGTTTCCACGGTTCATTGGAGGTGGTCTGGCATTCACAAATGGATATAATTCCACACTCATGGTGCCTTGTATAATCATTGAAGAGTAAGGGAATGCATTGAGATGACTTCAACACTGCACTGACTTTGTCCTGTACAGACGCATTCATTCGCCTGCAATGATGACCGTCAGATCACTCATTACTTAAGCCAATTAATCTATACCAGTATGTTTAATATTCCCTTTGCATTGGACATTCGCCATGACAAAATTTGCGACCATTCACGCAGCACCCATAAAAGAAAGTCTATTTGCACAGCACGACACTGTTGGGTTCGAACATAGGTATACGAAACCCGAACCTCTCTTCCTTTGTTTGTAGAGATTTCATGAGCATTCTTATTTACCGCTGGTATTCTTTGAAACTTGTATTCATTTTTCCATAATCGCATCGGCGAACAGACTTTGGAGCTGTCTGGCAACATTGACTATGCTTGATTGTGGAATGTACAAGAACTTAATCGTGCTGAAAAATGGATGCATAAGAAAAGCATGCGTACCTTTGGCATCACGTATTTGATCTTTCACTGGACTTTTTAAACCATCGTGATAGGTTGCCGGTTTCGCAGTGCTCTCGATATAGTCGCAGATGCCTTTGCTGTGAGACATAGTGAAAACACTTCATTTACATAATTGAATTTTGTTTCGATATAACTTCTGCACCGGAATTAAACCTTCGCATTTCTTTGAAATCATGTGCATGGCAACACTATTTGATGAGGTTAAACATATTTTTCCATTGTGTAGTACAGCTCGCCGTCAGGAGATGTACATTCTTCAGTCATTTCGTGGCCTAATTGTGGATTATCACATTGTTAGTAAGGCGAACAGGGCACTAGGTCTGATGATTCGGTCTCTTCAGGTTGGCCATTCAGAGGGGAGAGCGAGACGGAAGTTGAAACCCGAACCAATCATGGCGGCTTATTTTGGCAACATTCGATCAATTATGGAGTTTGGCTGCGTAATTTGGGGTGGGGCTGCCAAGACCCATCTTGATAGACTGGACAATATTCAGCATAAATTCTTCATTTGGCTCGCGTCAAGCTCAACGAAAAGCTCACCATCATTTGTGTACCATGATCTTTTGGCTACGTTCAAAATAAACACTCTGGCTAATCGACGACTACAATATGATATCCTTTTCGCACACAAAATTATGTCCGGAAAAATAGACTCCGCCTTTCTGCTCGGTAATTTCCCTTTTCATGTCCCAGGAAGGAACACAAGGGCAATGTTCGGTAGTATGCTGCATGTTCCATTTGGAAGGGTAGAAACTGTGAGGCGTGGATTGTTTTGTCGCTGGACCACTAATTTTAACTCGTATCTGACGCATGTCCACTTTCCGACCCTTTTAGATTTTCATTTGGTCAGTTTAGAGCACAGGTTCGTTTATATATTAAGTCGTTGCCTGCGAGTTGAACAAAGTGAACTTTTTAACTCTTTGACATTCTTATGTTTACTGTTTTAAGTGCATATTCTAGTCAGCTCGCAATGTGATCGTTGTTTGTAGTTTGTTGGCTCCTCATTTTTACCTGTAGTTGTACGTGACCTGTTTACCGTGACCATGTTTTATGATTCCTGACTTGAGCTCTTATTGGGGTATGACCCTGTTGCTCATATAGCACTAATAAATAAATAAATAAACAAATTATCTCTGCTGTTCAGTAAAGCATGTACAATGAACAGTGCACTGGGAGCGACGCCGCTAAGTAGCCAGTTTTAATCACTGCCGACAATGTTGCATGCAAGTGTTTGGTCGGGTCACCTTTGCGGTTGCTCGAGGTCAAAGTATTCCTCACAGGAACTAAGTGGAAACCTAAATTTTGTGGCATAATATCTGACAGAGGAGAGCCGTAGAAAAAAATTCAGCACTATTTGAATACTCTTGTCGAGCCCGATCGGATTATATATCTTATAATCTTGTCTAGTAAATTTTTAAAATAAACCTGCTTTGACCTGGCGACGGGCTTAGGTCTGTTTGGTAAAAAGAATATTAATCAAACTGCAGTGGCAAGTCAGACACGACAGCGTAAAAATAAAACCTCCATCGCAATTCTCGACAATTCTCAATTCTCGCAAGTTATCAAATTTTACCAATTGCCCCATGCATTTCTAATGGAAAGATCGTGACCATGACCTTTTCCCAAGCTATCGATATAGAAATCCTACTACGCAAAATTATATTGCTCGGTGACCTTACTATATGATGTGAATCTAAGCACGATAGTTTAAATTTGATCTTACTGATGCATCTCCAAAGTTTTTTTCGAGGTTAGGTCTTTTGACCTGGGTTGGCGGTCTGACCTGGTATGACCCAGAGCTAAAATTTTACCAGAAACTGTAAAAATTTCGAGTCAGAGGTAGATGAAGTACGGTGGCGCTGCGCGAAGATGTTTTTTTACTACCTGTGGAAACCTAAGGAGGCCGTTTGCCCCTCAGGTGGGCGCGGGTTAATTTTCATAAATTCTGACACTTGCACGATGAAAATTTCGTAAAGACAATGCATTATGATTGCAAGCAACCGATTACAAAAGCAATCGCTTTGTTTGGGGTGTTAAACATAAGGCTGTACTGACGCAGTGGTCAAAAACCGTCTGCATAACTACCTTAGGTGCTAAAAATTGGGAATTTATAGCAAGAACGCATTTTTTAAATTTTTTATCGAAAGATATTTTATGCAACAAAATTTTGAAGGTGTCTAAAAGGGCAACGTCAACTGCGAAAAGGTCAAGCTAGGTCAAGAAAGAAAAGGTCAAACGAATTTAAGGTCAAAATGTTTAAAATTTTGAAATTTTCTTTTTTCAAAATAATGTACAATTCAAGACGAGTTCAATGATACACTTGTTAATCAAAACTTGTTAATCGGGCAATGCGTTTTGGAGTTATTAAGCATCAAAGATGAGTCTACAAGGTGACCTCCCGAAAATGCCTCGGTCTATATCTTGGTCACCGTTGATGGGAGGGGGCTAAGATTCTCACAGGCGTGTTCCTGGCCCAAAACTACCCCGGAGACAAAGTTTCAGATTTTTTCTAGACATGGTGGTGTCAAGCCTTGGTCGATCTGTCCTGGAATCCCCCAAAGGTCAATCCTCATTTCCCGTCAAACAGTTGCTATAGTACTGGTCATAGTGTACATTAGAAGTAGTATACCATATTTTGACCTCATAGGTCAATGTCCTTGAATGAGCTTAACCCTATTTCCGAGGCGGCACCCCATTTGGCAGGGGGCAAAGGCCCCAAGATCTCGTAATCAACCGGCCGATTTTGAAAATTCAAAGTCAAGATTCCCCGACGCAAACTTTATTTTGAAAAAAAAATTCAAAATTTTGATTTTAAGGGAAAGTCCAAAATATACAATTTGTGTATTTTTAGATTTCCACAACCCTTGTCCGTTGTACGATTTTCACAAAACTAGTTCAGATTTACAAATAATGACCCAAAATGTCATATACTGAGTTACGCAAAATGAAATTCAATGGCAGTTCCAGACCAGGACTATGAGGGAAATATATACAACCTAAAAGTTTTGTTACGAGGATTAGAAGCCGATATACTGCTTGGCATCTTGACACATAAAAAAAAAAAAGAAAAACTCATCAGGGGCGGATGCAGTAAGGTAAAACAGTGGGGTAAAATACATCCCAACAATATGCAAGTGGTATGCATGAATATAGTCCCTCGACTAGTGAAATTTATTTCGATAAATTTTACCCTCCCATGGCAGCTCTGGGAAAGGGGGTGACATAGGCGGATCAAGGACTCCGTCGGGGGGGCGGGGGGGGTGATTGGAAACACATTTTTAATATACAACGATATTGAGTCGCGGCGGTGATACTGGCTGGGAATATGCATTTGAAAATGTGTAGTGACTGGACACGCCTCGGTAATCTAGAATTTGGTTATAACTATTTTGAATTTTCATATACCCAATTGTATTCGCCCGGCACGGCGTAAGCGTCTTCTCACTTACTAACGTTTAGTCCTTCTTGATAACATTCCCCCATTTGAACTGCTTAACCGCCCCTGATGAATACAAATAGTGACAATGTGAATGCACTATCATCCACAAAAAATGATATAATAAAACCATATAACTGGTATCAGGATCAGCAGAGACGGCTTCCTTACAAAGAACCCATCGCATACGATAATACTTGGTTTGTGGATAGAACCTCCCCAAAACCAGCCAAGCTCCGCCCCTGGTAAATATATAATATTGACAATTTCAAAAACCTGCCTGTACTAGTTTTAGAAAAGTCAGGAAGTTCAAAGTTCATCGCAAGCCGTTTCGGAGATATCTTGAAAACCTTAGGGGCAATATTAGCCCCCGCCGAAATAGGTTAAACCCAAAATTGTAGGAAAGATTCTACGTGACCTTTTTGAAGCTGGTCCGCCTTTCGCTTATTTCTGTCTTTTTCCCGCATAATCACAGCATTTCCCAAAAGGTCCCCAGCAGGGCCAAGATTTGACCTTCTTGATCTCGTTTGACCGTGAAGATGTTTACCTAGGTGAGTGAAAATTTGCAATGATGTAGATCACCATAGCCCCAACCCACTCACCAACCGGCGTTTTTCTACGCCCCTTAGTTTCCGAGGTCTCAAAGAGCCCTACCAGGCCCCCTCCAGTGCGCGCCAGTGCCAGACCCCTCCAGTTCGGGTGTTCATCAATACTTGTTGATGTCAGATCATTTGTCATACGAGTCTACAAGATGCAGGAATGAAATAATATACTTTCCATTATAAATCAAAGCACCAGGCTAGAAACTAGAGAAGTCTGTGAAGCAGTGGTGCCGGGTCAGGCTTCCATGTCCTCTGAAGAGAACCCACCCTTCCTGCCGCAGAGTGGAGAGCTACAGCTGTAAGATGGTGGGCCCAGAGAAGACGCTGTACAAGAAGCTGAACTTCGAGCAGGGCCACAACCCCCGCGACCTGCAGGCACTCTCGCCACCCGACTCACGCTACGCCGTCTCGCCCAGCAACTCCCTCGGTCTCAGGTATGGTCTGGCTTCATGCGTTTTAGAAACAATAACTTGTAACAAATCTTTCCTATATGTATTATGTATTCTAGCTGATCGAACCACTTGGTGTCAAAGCCACATGACGAAATACGTGGTCCTGGAGTACAGCGTATTAGTGTTTCTCAGTGACTCTGTCTGGCTGATTTACGGTCTCGTCACGGTCTCAGTCAGAACCACAAGAAGAAATCCGTGGAGCGCAACGTAATACTGCTTTTCAGTGTGGTTCTAGTCTGTCTGTGTCGGTCCGTCCTGAAAATCGATGCTAGAGCTCTGAAGATTTGTAAGGTGATTGTCTCTGACTCCCATTTACCGGAGGCGAAGTTGATTGACTCTAACTCCCATTTCCCGGAGGCGAAGTGCTCGATCCTGAATTCGGAACTGTTCTTGACAAATAAATCGGAAACTTGATCTTATAGTTTTGACATTTCGAGTTTTTGCTATCAAGCTACAAGCTTCAGACTTCTTTTCGGTGTCGGCCATGGCCATATATTTTGCACCATTAGGCATCACAAGTTATATTCATGCATCGTAACATTTTTCACTTTTTCAATACCCTAACCTCCATCACCTTCACATTCCACGAAAAAGTCACAAACCCAATTTTTCTCATAAGCACTTTTAATCCCACCCCACCCCACCCACCCCGTCGCGACTGCACTATTTTTAGGCAGGCATTACCTATACCGCCACATATTGTGCTTGCACTCAGCTTGTCGATAGCTTATTGGAGCTAGAACCCGTTAGAGACACCTGACAAAGATATCCCAGGTGGCACCGCGCGGAGAGCGCCCGACGCGGGGCGCCGGGGCATCAATTCCGACGCTTACCCCGCGCCTCCGGACCCAGGGGCCCAGCGGCGCGGAGGAGTCCCTAAGTCTACTCGGGCGCACAGGCAATTACTGAGCGCACAAGCGGACTCCCCCTGCGCCCCTGTCCAACGGAAGTCCTGTACCCGCCACTGTCCTCCACCATAGCCTCCGAACAGCCTTTGCTTATACAGATTTTAGTAGATATCTCGGAGGGGCCCCCTCGAAACTTAGGAGGCTCGTGAGCCACATAACCTCCTTATATCCGCCACTGGTACCATAGGCGCCTCCAGGGGACAAAGCCCGGGCGGGTGTCCCCCGATGGGCCCTCGAGGTTTCCCCTGAAATGGTCACAGCGCCTCCTGAAAGGTCGATGGCGTCACCTGAAATGTCGCTCCCACCCCCTTGGATGCGGAAAGCAGCGCCCGCCGATAGGATTTGGCGCCCCCCCTGATGGGTTTGCCAGCCAAAAATGGCGCCCCCTGGTCCGAATGAAGCTCCCTGGTCTGGATGACACCCCTCCCGGGAAGAGTGCCCCCCCTGACTGGCAATCCTGGATCCGCCTTTGACTAGTGCCCTGCATATATATATATATATATATATATATATATATATATATATATATATATATATATATATATATATATATATATATATATATAAACAACCCAATTACAATAATTTTGGGTAAAATTTAATCACATTTACGGGTTTCAATGGGGGTCAGTCAGAGGCGTAGCCAGGGAATTTTTACGGGGGACAGGAGTGGTCTGGCAACGATGACAAAGGAGGGCGAAGAGTTGGCACTTGGCGGATGCAGGAGACAAGGGGGCACTTGGTCCTCCAATAGCCAATGGGCAGCACATCCCACGTCCATGCTGCTTTCGACGCCCATGACTGCAAGTGTTAGCGATCGGCACGTGTTGCATTTAGGCTTTGAGCAGCGGCTATAATCCGGCTCTGAGGTGTGATCTTTCTTACTATCGTTACTGTTTCCGTATTTACCCAAACCCACTCCCTTCATCCCGTATGTCGTTTCATTGGTTTTTATTCTCGCTCGGCCCTGTCATATTTCTCTTTTACAGTGTTGCGGCTCAGTAAAAACCGTAGAAGATTGCCAGACTAGTATACTTTTTAGTATAACATACCAAAGCTACTAGATTTGTCACCATATTTCACTTCACAGGGGGGGGTGTGGGTGGTCAGCGTAGCTGGCTTCGCAGCGACCCGGGTTCAAGGCCCGGCGGCTTCCGAACAAGGCAACTGGCAGAACCTTCAACAGGGAAAGAGTTGGCGACATTGACTGGATGGTGCGTGATAAGATTATTATATATTCACTCACAGACATTAAAGTGCAAAAAAGTGTATTCCACGGCTCTTTTCGTAAATATTCAAACTCAATTTATCCAAAAAGCTTAAATTTTAGCCCTGAAAATAAGGAGATGTTTCCTTTTTAGTGGATACCAAGAAAACGACCAAAATTTTACTAGTAGAAAACTTGAACCAACCTGGGATTCTAGGGCCTTGTTGGGAACATCCTGTCCCTGCTCAGCCGACCAGTCTCCAAGAGTCCAAATGCCAGTATCTTCTTTGGTACAGTAACGATAATTATCCCGCGCAGAGGAACGAGCCATTTCCACGCGTCCTGGAGCGAGCAGGGCGCGGACGACGTTGAATCGTTTCTTCCGCTCGAACTCCAAATATCCCTGGGCGTGACGACGCCCAGTAGTAGAGCAGACTTCAATGCCGTACACAACACGCGAAATGGCCGAATCCGATCGAAGTTTTCCCTGAAGATACTCGACAGGTGACAAATCGACAGAGGAGTCGAAAATATCAGTCCCGTCGTCGGACGTGGGCTCATTTTCTAAAAAGTAAGTAAAAGCCCATCGCTGAGCTTGCGGGTTAGCAGAGGCCACCTGCCTACATCACACACAAAACAAACATCGATTCAACCGTCAACCAAATAAAGAACCGTGAAGAAGCGAGGCGGAGAGCTGTTCTCCTGCGAGAAAAGCCTCTCCGTCCTTGGCAAAAGGAAATCTTTCGCGAGTTAATGCATCAGGACGGACGTCAAATTCTTTGGGTACACAACGAAGGGGGAAACATTGGGAAAACGTTTCTGGCGCAATATTTGCATATTGTTTATATGTTTGAACTTTTGGATGGGGTAACTGCGGCTAAGGATGTCTGTATGTTGTTGTCTGATGACATCCGTGGTATTGTGATTGATGTTGTACGCTCCAACGCTGAACACTTTTCGTATCAAACCCTTGAAATGTTAAAGAATGGATTCATCATGACCGGCAAATAGTCGGGTATAAAAAGGATGTTTGAGCCCAAGCCGGTCATTGTGTTTGCCAACTTTGCCCCTGATAGGTCAAAACTCTCTGGTCATCGTTGGAACGTGCATCATGTGGAAACAACCGCGTGGTATTCGCCGACCGAGACGGCGCACATAGGCCCTAAATGCCTCCGTCCGTGGCCAATATTACTTTTCGTGGAAAATTCCTTCGTAATACCGCAAATTCCCCCGATTTTTGGCCAAAAGAGCTCATTTGACAGATAATTGAACAGTGCATAAAACTTGCATTCGACATATAGGTTTTATTTTACGTGGGCGTAATCAGGACAGTGAAAAGAGGGGCATTTGGAGCAAATTAATCCAGCCCAAGGTGTCCGTGAAATATTTTGCAGATGTTGTCGTGGCGCCATGAATTGTGACCGAATTGTAGTTTGAAACACTGCAAATAATAAACATGTAATCCATGAACAACGATAGAGCAATCTTACGGTCGCCGTAAAATTGCTGCCATAAATTAAATTAAAGAAGGTCTGCCATAAATTCATAAGCGTCACCACGAACAACAAAACGGGAGGTATCATAAATGTGTATTTGGGCTTGGTTTTTCTTTCTAGGCCAGCTTTTAGGTATAATTGTAACACCTTTTCTGCATGGGAATGTTCTATTATAACCGGTATTCGAGTGATTATTAACAACCACAATGGAGAGGGGTCCGACATTAACGCGAACAGGATGGGGGGCTGGTAAGCCCCCTGAGATATCGGAAACTTCTCCTTAAGAAATGCCGATTGGGGAGTGGGTGGGGGCTATGGTGATCTACATCATAACTAATTTTCATTGACCTAGGTCTATATTGTCATGATCAAACGAGGTCATAAAGGTCAAATTTTGGCCATGCTTGGGACCTGTTGGGAAATGCCCTGATAATGCGTGGAAAAAGCCGGGAGTAAGCTAAAGCCGGACCACGGTCATAGAGGTTGTGTCACAAAGAATCTTTCCTTCATTTTTGAGGTCTAGGTCATTCAAGGTCATCGACCTATGACGTCACAATATGGTATATTCCCTATTATGCACACTTAAAGTAGCAATATAGCAAACCTTGTGCTGGAAAGGAGGATTGACCTTTACCCATGATCTTTAACCTTGACCTTTGACCTTGAACTTACAACTGGGTTACCTTTACTATGACGTCATAGCATAATATACGTCAGACTGGGACACGTAAAGCACCGGGGTCAATGACCTTGAAATTGCTGGTATGACTTTGAACTTTGACCTTGACCTTCACGTGAGGTGACCTTGACATATCATCCCGTCTATATGACACTGTGACGTCACCACTTGGTCTCCAATGCAAGCAAACCGGTTCGACTGCACGGTCGCGGCGATTTCAAAATTTAGGTCTGACTTTAGAAGCCTATAAATCAAACAATTTTCGACAAATTTTCAAAATTATTTCACTATTCGACGCGCTGTTAAATTTTCTCAAATGCGACCGATTCCCGTGTTTAAACTACGAGCGGTTCTCCGGTCATCCCGGAAAAATAGTTGGAAGAGTATCCGAGGCCCCTCCAGTGCGCGTGTTAACACGCAGAGTAGAAGAAAGGGGTAGAATATATCCCTACCTTGTGTTTCCTCAACAAGGCATATCAAAATACCATTCCGTGAAGGTCAGTACGTTTCTCTCTCTCCCCCCTCCGCCCACCCTCCGCTACATATGATATCGCGGTATCGCCAACTATGGGACGTAGGTCACCTGAGCAGCCCGAGCGTCATCTTGCGTCAGCTCGTGACAGTGGGAACGGCGAGGAAATTAGATTCCCGATTGGATCCCTAGGACACCTCGGAACTCCGATGGTTACGGCGACCGTTCATTTGGATGAAAAAGTATGATTGGTATTCACCATATGTGGTTTAACGTGTGATATGCAGCAAAACAGGATTCTTAGGTATCGTTTTTGCTGTCCCGGCATTACTTGAAGGTGTTATAATAAATGTCTGAATCCCGGGATCACGGGAGGCTTAATCCCGTGATTGTGGCTTTTTGAAAATAGCCCGATCCCAATCCCGAGATTGACATACCTAGCAGGAACATTTCTCATGCAATAAATGGTTCGTTGTCGGGAGTCCCTCCGGGTATTTGGATAACAGTCAACACAGCAGTCAATACACAAATTTAGACGGTTATAGTGCTTTGAAATTGTATAAACTAATTTCAGCACTTCTCGGCATTTCTTATTGCATCGTTCTCTGATAGTCCACTCATATTGCTCATTCTTGGCCGGTCCATGCCTCTGTTCGGTAACCCACGGCGTTGCGTTAGCACCGCAGCGACCTGGTTGGAGCCACAACCTGAGTTATTATATGTAATCTGGAGCACGGGGCTGCAAGTGGACGCAAGATGTTTTGACTTGCCCTTGTAGAGCACATCCTGGGAAATCGTTTGATGGTAGTCTTATGCTGGGCCGATGCTGGCCAAGTTTTAAATCCCCTCTCTATGTATTTGGAAATCGAACAGTTCTTGAGATATGCAGTATACTGAGAGAATGGTCTATGAAATAGTTGTCAAAACTATTTTTGCATTATTTTATACCAAAACCCATTGCAAACGGCTCACACAACAGTGGTATTGCCATACTTTGACCTGTTCTTGCTTTCATAGTCGATTTTAAGCATAATGAAATGTACGTAGTTTTCGCTGCAGATCTCTGGTCCGCGGGTGGCGCACTCGAGTGCTTACTTCAAGCAACTCTACAAAGACTTCCAGAGCACGGTTTGTGTTTTCCATGCCTGTTTCAAGTGCAGTGAAGAATTCTCTATCAGTATATGTGCTCAGGAAATGATTTAGAAAAAGTTGCATTTTCGTAATATTGGCCACGGACGGAGGCATTTAGGGCCTATGTGCGGCGTCGTGGTCGCCCATTAGGCCATGTCGTGATCACCATTTTTCACAGGATCTTTGATTACTGGGTGTTTTCTAATGTATTGATGGCCGCTGATCACGATTTTCCGGTCTAAAATGTCGAATTCGAAAAATACTTGCCCGCGCAAGCCGTTTGAAATTCTTCCGGTTTGCCAAAATTTCGATGTTTTCATATCTAACGGACAATAAAATGAAATTGATGTATTGAAAAGGCCCCAGAACTTTAAAAACATTGAATCTGAAAAAATTGAAACCTTTTTTGACTCCTTGAAATATAAACTTACCCGAAAAAGTACCTTGGAAAGACGGGGATGTTTGAGCTTAAAAAGATGATAATAGATGGCGCGCATGACGCAGCCGTCAACCACTGTCCCGCTACGTCGCTTATGTCGAGAAGCTATTAGCCAAAGGAGCTGGATATAGGATTTGAGCCTATTTTTAATTCGATGAATGAGCATTTACCTTCACAAGATGATCTAGATTTCTCTCGCTTGCAGTTTAAAATATTATTGGTAATGGTTGCTTTCAAAGCAGGTCCAATTAAGATCAGCCAGCCATATATAGATTAGGTATCTAAGCATGTAGTCACTGCGGATCAATTTCAAGCATTAAAATGTATGCAAGAGCCAGTCGATTATATTAAGATTAGTCTTGCTATCACTAGCAAGGAGAATACCGCATTTCGGGAAAAATAAAGCTACACGACACACAGCTTGCCGTCAAGCCATGTATGCTGCCGCATAATCAGCTCTTGACTGGGGCTGACGTTGTCGGTCGAATTATGATGCTGCGGCTTGAAGAGATGGAGGCGAGGGAAGTGGACGAATTTCATGTTTCAATAGCTTCAATTTTCGAACCGACCGCTGATAAAGTTGCCGAGACTTACAGAAGAGCATCTGTGCCAGCAAGAAACAGGTACAAAGTTCGCTGTGAAATAAGGAAGCATTATAATTTGAAAGAAGCGATCAGAAGGCGCCTACAAAACATGAATATATTGTAAGCATGGACAAAGCATGACAACATTGTTTGACATATCAAGCAGAGCTCTACCATCAAAGTTATCGGCAAACAGAACACTTCTGGAAGACCAGCGAGGAGCACAGAGGTTGTATATTGGTGGCTTGGATGCAGTCGTGACGGAACATTGGAGACGGCAGCAGCTGCGGCAAGCCACTGCTGCTGTCGTTGTGGCTACCAGGAGTTCTCCGGATGTTGCGTTCTGACGGAGCTGAAGCTGCGTCAGAACGCAACGGCACCATTGACAGCGACCGCTGGTGGTATATGCAGCAGCAACCTTCCTATTTGTAGCATCACACTAGCTGCTGACAGACGCTGCACGCGAGCAGGCTCTGGCAGGTAAAAATCAATCTCGGAAGGAAAACTTATTTCTAAATGTTACAGGGAAGCTGTTTATAGACTTGTCCGGGTGATTGTCATATTATTGTGCTCGAATACGGACGAGCCGGCCTCCGGATCAGGCCTTATTGGCGGCGGCAGCAGTGGCTTGCCGCAGCTGCTGCTGTCCCCAATGGTCCGTCACGACTGCATCCAAGCCACCAATATACAACCTCTGTGCTTCTCGCTGGTCTTCCAGAAATGTTCTGTTTGCCGATGCCTTTGATGGTAAAACTCTGCTTTATATGTCAAACAATGTTGTCATGCTTTGTCCATACTTACAATATCTTCATGTTTTGTAGGCGCCTTCTGATCGCTTCCTTCAGGTTACAATGCTTCCTTATTTCACAGCGAACTTTGTACTTGTTTCTTGCTGGCACAGATGCTCTTCTGTAAGTCTCGGTAACTTCATCAGCGTTCGGTTCGAATATTGAAGCTATTGAAACATGAAATTCGTCCACTTCCCTCGCCTCCATCTCTTCAAGCCGCAGCATCATAATGTGACCGACAACGTCAGCCCCAGTCGAGAGCTGGTTAAACGGCAGCATACATGGCTTGACGGCGGCGCTAGGTGTGGTGTAGCTTCATTTTTCCCGAAATGCGGTATTCTCCTTGCTAGTGATAGCAAGACTAATCTCAATATAATCGACTGGCTCTTGCATACATTTTAATGCTTGAAATTGATCCGCAGTGACTACATGCTTACATACCTAATCTATATATGGCTGGCTGATCTTAATTGGACCTGCTTTGAAAGCAACCATTACCAATAATATTTTAAAATGCAAGCGAGAGAAATCTAGACCATCTTGTGAAGGTAAATGTTCATTCATCGAATTAAAAATAGGCTCAAATCCTATATCCAGCTCCTTTGGCTAATAGCTTCTTGACATAAGCGACGTAGCGGGACAGTGGTTGACGGCTGCGTCATGCGCGCCATCTATTATCATCTTTTAAGCTCAAACATCCCCGTCTTTCCAAGGTACTTTTTCGGGTAAGTTTATATTTCAAGGAGTCAAAAAGGTTTCAAATTGTTCAGATTCAATGGTTTTAAATTTCTGGGGCCTTTTCAAAACATCAGTTGCATTTTGTTGTCCGTGAGATATGAAAACATCGAAATTTTGGCAAACCGGAAGAATTTCAAACGGCTTGCGCGGGCAAATATTTTTCGAATTCGACATTTTCGACCAGAAAATCGTGATCAGCGGCCATCAATACATTAGAATACACCCGGTAATCAAAGATCCTGTGAAAAGTGGTGATCACGACATGGCCTATCGCCCATACATGAGTTCCCGCCGCCTGAGTACGAGACGTGTGCCTTATAGGCGGTCATATCGCTACCGCCGTAATAAATGGCCGAAGAAATCTCGTGTTATTCGTCAGAAGTTTGCTTCTTTGGAGAAGAATATTTTTTTCGAGAATACAACAGACGTCCACAAGTTCCCGATTGCCACGAATAAGCTCGACCCACACCGCGCACTTACCTTTTCCCAATATCAGCGTGTTAAGTTCAATGGATTTAAGGTAGAACTATTTAAGATTGGCAAGAACGAGGAGACCTACCCTTGGCGTTTGATGTCTTTCGTCGACTATTATCCCGGTTCTAATATGAGTTATGAGAAGCTTCGTCAACATCCTTTTACCAAATGCCATGGTTAGCGTCCTAAGAAGGTAACAAAATATATCAAGCCCAAAATGCTTGTGTCCGGTCATACTGATCAAAGTAATCGTTTGTTTATATGATACCCATATCAGGAGCAGTCCAAATTGCAGAACATGCATTCCGGTTATGTTTACTTCATTGTGGATGCCTTGGACGAGCAACAGTGGTATAATGTTCGAATAACATATTACATCGAAGGATACGGATTTAAGGACCGTTGGAACAAGCCTGTTACATTAGAGAAGTATGCTATCGACGACGAGGGAAACTTTGTTGATAAGACTAAGGCTGACTTGGATGATCATGATATTCAACCAGGAAATCCCGGTCAAGTTGCACCGTTGCCACCCCCGCTCACCCAGAGTACTCCCCTTCAACACTTTCGACCGCCGAAGCGTAATCGTCTTCAGCGACAGCAACAGTAATGAGCCACCCAACTCCTGATAGTATTACCAGGAGTTGGGTTTAGCTCAGCTCGCGGCTCAGCGGTGACGTCAGGCGTCGGTATCCCCACGCGCCGGACCGGTTCGACCAGGGGGCGGACATGAGATACTTCTCTAGAATTCTGGGGGTTTTGAAGGTTCCACTTCTGGTTCTAACAGTTTTTTAGCAGCAAAATTTAACATGTAATTCCAATGGGACTGTTTGCAGGGGTTTGGGGCACGGGCCAGTGGGAAAATGTAAGTGGTGCTTAAGGGTATATTTTTATTTTTGGTATGTAAAATTGATCAGGCTATCTTCTGGGTGCAGCTTTTAGTCTCTAAAGCGCTTTTATAACAAGGAAAATCCACGATGAACTTCATGCTAACTCCTTCAGAATTTTGTTTCAAACGTTTCAATTACCCAATCAAAACGCTGCATTCTACCTTATGCTAGCAAAATTAAAGTTATCTTGAACAAAACCCTTCAAAATACTGCCATATCCTCAACGTGCTGCCAAATCAGGCAGTCAGCTGGCTGTCATGTCCGAACCGTATCTATAGGAACCGTGGGTTCGACCGGTGACGTCGTAGGCCGCAGCCGTTGCAACACGCGGGCATGCGCGCGCGATTCATGTTTGAATTTGAATCTGTTCATGTTTGGATGTGTTTACGTAATAAACTGGTTCGTTCTATTCGATATTTAAGGTTTGCCTGAGAGTATGCAATCGTCAGTTCTTACACTGTCATTCAAGTCATCACTTCGTCATGGCCTCTGCTAACCCGCAAGCTCGTCGATGGGCTTTTACTTACTTTTTTAGAAAGTGAGCCCACGTCCGACGACGGGACTGACATTTTCGACTCTTCTGTCGATTTGTCACCTGTCGAGTATCTTCAGGGAAAACTTCGATCGGATTCGGCCATTTCGCGTGTTGTGTAAGGCATTGAAGTCTGCCCTACTACTGGGCGTCGTCACGCCCAGGGATATTTGGAGTTCGAGCGGAAGAAACGATTCAACGTCGTCCGCGCCCTGCTCGCTCCCGGACACGTGGAAATGGCTCGTTCCTGTCGAAATTGAAATCGGTCCTGATTGTTTGGGTGATAACGTCTAACATGTTTCCTCGCTCACGGCGGTACCTCGGAGAGTGGAGTAGGTATTGGGCAGTATCGTACCGGCTACTTCCACATGAGCATTTTGGGGAGTCCTTGGCTTGTATTTGAAACAGGTGTGAATCTAGATGGCTCGTGTTAACCCTGATTCTAGTAAGGAGATAATTTTCTTTTTGAGCCTAGTGAGTAAAATAAGGGGACTGCGGATCACCGAACAACTTCTTAATTACTTTTTTCAATATTTGTATTGAGGTGGAATCCAGGACATTTTGTAGGAGGCTATTCCAGCAGTTGATAGTGTTGATGAGAAAACATTTTTTGAAGCCGAGAGTTTTGTGAGGAATTTGGGTAACGCACCCTACCTATCATAGACCCCTTTCGGTGTTATATTCTTTGGTTTGGGGTATTAGATCACGTATGAACGATGTGGCGTTTGGATGTTTCTGCAAATAATAAAAGAAACATATTCTGTGAACCTTCCGTCGCATTGCTAAGGATTCCCAGCCCAGGTCAGTCGAAGGTTTGTCCGTGCAGGTCCGAAAAAGTGTCCCAGTCACAAGTTTACCTATCCTATTCTGCAGTCGCGTTAGTCTAAGCCTGTTTTTCACAAGTAAGTGTCCATCGCAAGTTATGTCACTGTAGTCAAAGTGGAGTCTTATATATGTTTTGAAAATTTGGTTTAGTATTGGTCGAGATAGATATTTGGCAATGGGAAGGATTGGGCTTAAAGTCACATTTACTGTTTATTATGTGGTTAACCTGTTCCTTAAAGTGAACGTCGTGTGATAAATTTAGACCTAAGTGTTTATGATTCTTAACGGTTGGGGTAGGAACTCCACCGAAGTTCAGCTTCGGTTCTTGGTAGCTTTTCTTTAATGAAAATGTTTTATGTGTGGTTTTTGTGGGGTTGAATGTGATCAGCCATTTCTTTCCGTGGGTATAGATTTTGGTTAAGTCGTCTTGAAGGGAAGTTTGAATAGTCTGAAGTGAGTCATTAGTGTGTGAGGCGTGGATGGATGTATCGTCTGCGAAACAAAGTATGTCGCTTGTTGTTGTTTTTGAGAGCGAATTCAGGTACAAAAGGGCAAGGAGGGGGCCAGAACAGACCCTTGGGTACAGCCCGCCTTTAGTGGGAGCGTCGAGGAGAAGGTGTTTTGAACGCATGTCTTTTTTCGGTCTGTTAATAAGATTTTAGCCTGTTTGTTAGCGGTGCCAGTCCGAATTCCCTCTTACTTTTTTCTATCAGTCCTTTGTGCCAGATTTTTTTTTCAAAAAAAGCGAGATATGTCAAGATAGATGCAGTGAAGTCTCGGCCTTTGTCAAGATTGTCAGAGTTGGTGAGAAAGGTAGAACAGTTGTAGCTGAGTTCCGTGACCGGGCCTGTATCCGCTCTGCCTTTGTGTTAGTAGATTGTTGTGGGTGATACGGCTATAAATGTTACGAAATACTAGTTTTTTTCAAAAACTCTTGATAAAACACAAAGTAGGCTAATAGGTCTGTAGCAAGACAAGTCTGAGGGTGAGCCCTTATTCCATAAGATCGGTTTGACGTTAGCTAGCTTCCAAGTTGATGGAAAATACCTAGAGGTAATGATTGGTTATACAGCTTTGATATGGGATCAGCTATAAGTAGGGTAATCAACTTCAAAAAAATTTATTGGCAGCTCATCAGGGCCTGTAGATTTATGAGGTTGTAATCTGATCAATTCGTATAAGACTTGTTTCTCTGTAATTTCAAATGTATCTACTTCAGGAATTGGTGTGTCTAGTGGCTCAGTTACTATTTCGTCTGGCTCATTCATGTTAAGGATTGATAGCGACATGTAAAAAGGAATGAAAAGCGTTTGCTTTTTCCAAGCTGTCATTGATCACCGCATTGTTGCTGGCTGTTAAGGGGGATTTCGACATGCTTTTTGCGGCTCGTCAGTTCTCTTAGAATTGAATGGTATTTATGTGGGTTCACTTTACTAATTAGAAGAGCCTGTCTCTTAGATGACATATATTGGTCCTTAACTCTGCGTGTTTCATTTGTGGCTTGATTCCTGCATAACCTCCATTTCCCCACGCAAGCTAACACTTGGATGATTCGAATCTTTTAACTGCTCCTGGAGTTTTATTTCGCTTTTTTGAAAGCTCTGTCTCGTTTTCTTAAAAGTAATTTGATTGCACTATTCACCCATGGTTTGTCTCTTGTCCTGAGGAGAATCTGTTTTGTAGGAACGGCCAATATCCAGAGTTATGTTGTAAATAAGCCGACAGCGGTGTCCATACCTTGTTCCAGAGTGGCGTGCCAGTCAGTCGTGATGAGAAGGGTAGTCAGTTGGCTCGTGTCTAATTTACTATAATCCCATATTTCCTTTTGTGTTTGGGTGTGACGAGATAGACAATGTTTTACGGAAACGTATATCGGGAAGTGGTCGAGATTTGAGAAGGAAGAAAATACTCAACTGTCCGAGACACCATTAGCATTCAGAACAAAACACAGGTACCGTAAATTGTGAACATTCCCTTGTACCCTAGTTGGTTCGTCAATCATTTGAACTTGTCTTAAGGAGTCTGCCGTTGGTTGTAAATACCTTTCAAATGATGTTATCTGTGAGTGATTTGAGAAATCATGTTTTAAGTAATTATCTCCAGAGTTCAGACCGCCTAGCTAAATTATGTTCGACGGATTATACGTTTTTGCTAAGCTAACCTTCTCAGCCAACTGTTCTAAAAACATTTCCTTCCAGTCGGCATCAGAGGCAGGCGGTAATTACACGCAGCAAACTATAATAGTATCATTCTGAAGTTTAACTTTTGCCTAAATCATTCGATCTCGTCTACTTCTAAACTATCCAGGTGAGTAATTGCTAATGAAGAATGAAAGTAAAACGCTATACCACCTCCTTTCCTAGTCCTATGACTAGTATTGTGTGGATGGAAATCTGACAGTTTATATACGCAAGGATCGATAGAGTCCTCCAATTTGGTTTCCACGAATCCTAAACACACAATGTTGTTGTGGTTACTGAATTGCTCAAGTTCTTGAATCCTCCCATCTGCTGTGATGCTGTTGATATTAACGCTACAAATTCGAAGATGAGCATTGCTGGACTGTGGCCCAGGATTCGTTTCGATGCCCGTTCTAATTAACCAGATATTTATATTCAAAAGCATGGCTAGGTATTCCTGTGAATATTGTAGACTTGAAGACTTCCCGTGATATTGTAAT
This sequence comes from Lepas anatifera, assembly GCA_034440635.1. Lineage (NCBI taxonomy): Eukaryota > Metazoa > Arthropoda > Thecostraca > Lepadidae > Lepas > Lepas anatifera. The sequence continues at coordinate 937,375 of JAOTON010000999.1, read as the reverse complement.
CCCTTGTACAACGTCAGTTGCCCTTATCTTAACGCGCGTATTGACGGGGGTCTGAGACACCTTTGCCTTGAGGGGGGGGGGGTACCCGCACCTCCCTAAGAGCTCGAGAACCACGCTAGGTAGCGTAAAATGGTAAACGCCGTAGTATAGCTAAAACTGCAAGGATGAGGCAAACTTAATGACGCTAAAGTCCACGCTCTAACATCATCCATTACTGAGTTATTCAGCTTGAACCATTTTCCCATGTATTTCCAATGGAGAGCTCATGACTCGTACATGACCTTACTTCCTCGATATAGAAAATACCAGAATATATTTTGTTGAAATCGGTGGGCCCATTATGTAATATGAGTTTCAATCGGATAGGTTCAGCTTGTCGTGACTTATGCTGTCTTAAACTTGTTTTTGAGTTGAGGTCATAAACCCGCTGAAGCCCACTATTTCTCACGCCATCTGTTTTTAAGTTACTTCCTCCTATGTTGCGAGCGGTAATTTGCTGACTGAGAATTCTGGACATAGTTTTTGAGCTGGAAATTCCGTGATAATAAATTGTTTACTAAAAGTTCATAAATGCTGTCGTTTTCTGTGCATTGCAAGAAAAACCTCCGGAATATTAAAATGCTTGGGGTTACTATGTGACGTCACGATGAGGATTCATTGGACAGCCGAAGTGTCGGTACCTTCTATATAAGCCTTGGGAAGATGGACATCCTTGTTGTAGCCCACGTGTTGGCGTAAACCATTGCGAAGTATGCCCATTGTTAATGACTGCAAGTTCCATATCTGTGTGCAATAGCTTTATCCATTTTAGGAACTGTGGGCCAAGGCCTGGTGTTTCCAATGTGTCATAAATGAGTCCATGCTGTACTGTTTTGAAGGCGTTTTGAAAATCTAAGGCCATCATGATTGATCTCAAATTGTCTGAATTTTTACATTGTGTGACGTGTGTCATTCATAAATTACACCGAATATTTTTGTCACGAATTGAACCTGTTTGATCCTCATCCACAAATTTGTGTTCTACAGTCATCCGATTTGCTATCACGTGAGCAACACATTTATAGAAAATGTCTAACAAGCAGGTTGTTCTTTTATTTCTTAACCCCCGCCCCGGTGGGCCCTGAGTCACCTTCGCCTTGGTGGGGGGTGTTTGAACACCCCCTCGAACTCGGCCCCTATGCGGGATAGCAAAAAAAACGCGAATGCTGGTGGATAGCTCATACAAATTCATGAAGAAACTATATCACTTTTTGGGTCAGGTCAATATTGAGTTCATGATAGGTTAAACAAGGTGACATGTTGAGTAGAGAGTTTTGACTATAGCGTGTGACAGAATTGAGTAAGGACAATTTTGTAGGCACCATTCGCTTCCTCTCGTCACTGCGAATCGAATGATGTATAGTATGACCATACTAAGTCAAAACACAAAAATGATCTGACCTTAGGTCAGGCGAAGGCTACTTTCCAACCTAACATAGCCAATATGCATATCAAACGACTCGCAGTAGTAATCCAAACGTAATTTTATCAAAATAAAAGACGTATCGTTTCATGCAAGGTTCTTGACCTAAGTCTGAAAACTGCTTAGTAGCCCCAGAGGACTTGTTAGAGGTCACAGGTCAAAACTTGCAACATGAACCTGGAAAGGGGCTTAGGGTACTACGATTTGGAGAATATGAAGGTTAGGTTAGGTTAAGGTTAAGGTATTATGGGCTGAGGTTAGACAGAGTCTATTTGAATGCCCACTTCATGGTAAGGACGTGTTAGGACAGGATATGTTTGTCCAGCCTTGCTTTGAATGCATTAGTAGATGGCGCACTTATCACATGTTCAGGTAAAGAGTTCCACTTGTTTACAACCCTGTTTTAGAAGAAGTTGGTTCTTCTGAGATGTGTTGCCCTCTGCTTCTTTATCGTGAGAAAATGGCCTCTTGTACGTGTTGGGTTCAAAGCGAATAAGTTGTCCGGGTTTGTTCTCAATTTCCCTGTTAATATCTTGAAGGTCTCTATCATGTCTCCCCGGTTCATCCTGTCCCTGATGGTTGTCATCTCCAGCTTCTTAGGCGTTCTTCATAGGGTAGTTGACTTATACCCTGGACTGTTTTTGTGCCCCTCCGTTGAACCTTTTTAAGTACATTCAAGTCTTGAATCAAATAGGGACCAACAACCTGAACACAATATTCAAGGTGTGGCCTTACATACACATTAAAAAGTGGTTTGAAGTTTTGCAGGGTCAGCTTGTCAAATGTTCTCAGCTGTACCTACACAAATGCAGCTTAGCTGTATCTACACAAATACAGCCCAATTTCTGTTTTCCCATGCATTTACAAAGAAAGGGTCGTGATCTGTACCTGACCTTAGATCATCAAAATAAAAATATTCTGGAACATGTTTTATAGCACTCGTGGGCCCATTATGTGGTATAAGTTTCAATCTGATAGATTTACCCATTTCTTACTTGTCACCTTAAATATTTTTGGAGGTGAGGTTGCCTGACCAGAGATTGCCAAACCCTAAAATTTATGTTCCCTCTATGACGTCATTTCCGCTCCGACAGCCGCAGTCTCTCCGGAGACGAGGACCCCGGCTCCCTCAGTGACGTCATTTCCGCTCCGACAGCCGGAGTCTCTCCGGAGACGAGGAGCCCGGCTCCCTGTGTGACTTTCCGCTCCGACAGTCGCAGTCTCTCCGGAGACGAGGAGCCTGGCTCCCTCTGAGACGTCATTTCCGCTCTGACAGCCGCAGTCTCTCCGGAGACGAGGAGCCCGGCTCCCTCTGTGACGTCATTTCCGCTCCGACAGCCGCAGTCTCCGGGGCGAGGAGCCCGGCTCCTCTGTGACGTCATTTCCGCTCCGACAGCCGGAGTCTCTCCGGAGACGAGGAGCCCGGCTCCCTCTGTGACGTCATTTCCGCTCCGACAGCCGCAGTCTCCGGGGCGAGGAGCCCGGCTCCCTCTGTGACGTCATTTCCGCTCCGACAGCCGGAGTCTCGCCGGGGCGAGGAGACCGGCTCCCTCTGTGACGTCATTTCCGCTTCGACAGCCGCAGTCTCCGGGGCGAGGACCGGCTCCCTCTGTGACGTCATTTCCGCTCCGACAGCCGCAGTCTCCGGGGCGAGGAGCCCGGCTCCCTCTGTGACGTCATTTCCGCTCCGACAGCCGGAGTCTCTCCGGAGACGAGGAGCCCGACTCCCTCTATGACGTCATTTCCGCTCTGACAGCCGCAGTCTTTCCGGAGACGAGGAGCCCGGCTCCCTCTGTGACGTCATCAGCCGCAAGACGCTGTTCTACCTGATCTCGACTTTAAACGCATCCTTTCCGGACTACGACTTCTCGGCTGCCAAATCGGAGGAGTTCAGCCGCGAGCCGTCGCTGTCGGTAGGACTCGCCGGTGGCCTGGACTGGGACCCGGACGGGGAGTGCAGCTGGCTACCGGGTAGCCTAGACATCTTTTGCTTGTCTCCTCTTCCCCGGAATCACTAACATTATTCTTTAGGCTGGCATTTAGCTTGAACCTTAGCCCGAGACGGGATTAAGGATGTCTTATTAGGGCCTGAAACGCCAAAATGATATATAAACGCGTTTATTCATACAATAAGTGCATATTATCTTCATTTGTTGATGCAATGTTAACATAAACGTGTTTAGACAATGTATGATACAATAAGACAATACGTAGAAACATGTAAGGCATTTAGCCATTTTTTTTTGAATAGATCCTCCTTAAACACCGGCCACAGCTTTACTTTCAAAAGCCTATCGCCAACAGTTAAAGATATACGTGGGAAAAACATGAGGGACATCTTAAGACATCTCGACATACATGTCATATAGTCAAATTAGTCGATCCGTCGTGGAATGTCCCAGTTACCTGTGCCCCACTGCTGCGTTGTGTTTCACGTGCCGTGTTGAGCCGGGAGCCTCCGTGCCGTAGAAGGTGGTGACCGGGGAGAGTGAGGCTCAAAGTTTTCCCCCTACTAAACGGCTGGCATTTTCGACTAGTCCATAGGTAACACATAGGTAGCACTTGTTAAAAGCTTGCAGTCTAGAGTCGCGGAGGGACTTTTTACCCCGCTCAGGTTCGTAAAAACCAATTCAAATCAAAGCCAAAACATTTTTATTCTCATTTCTAGGGTCAACCCCGCCAGCCGTGACATTAACCAGCGAACTAGATGGCGAAAACTGGACCCATGGTTTGGTCCTATTTTTAAGCGTAGGTTCGAATCCTAGGGTCGGCCGAACTTTTCATAGAATCAGTATGTGCAAAACGCAATGCATTCGCCTGGAGTTCATGGAACTATCCGCCCTTCATGCTTCTAGCTGCCAGGGGAAGCTTGTGCCTAAGGCAGAGGCGGATCCAGGAGTAAACACAGGGGCGGATCCAAGGGCGGATCCAAGGGGATGGGTGGCGATGGGGGCGACCGCGCACCCTTAGCCAGGGCTTGGGCACGGCAAAAGGTCTTCGGCAGAGGGCTCCTTTTATGTTCAATGACCGTTCCTAAGGTAATTTCAGGGAGCCCAAACACCATGGACGTTGGTCTCTGGGACCCTAATAGCTGGTCTGGGGTTCCCCGAAAGTATTAACCTTTATTTTATAAGCACATTTAAATAGGCACCTCACAAATTATTTCTTCAAAGGTTCCACGGCCCATAAATTAAAAATGAGGACCCTGAGCGGGGGCTCCTAGGGCTTAAACCCGGACCTCTTTTTGAGGCAATGCTGGATCCGCCCCTGCCTTGGTCCCCAAAGTGGCTAAATTGTATCCAACTTCAGCTGATTGTCATTGAAACGACACCACATTGTTCACCATCTTTCCTAAGATTACCCTCCCCAAATGTATGGCCTAGATCCGCCCCTGTTCCAATAAAAATTGATAAGCTGACCCGATAGCAGGGAGCAGTGGCTTCGAGGCAGTGCGACGAGACCGAAGTTAAGGTGGTCTGTCAAGTTTTTATACAACGTGGGGTATACAACGTGTTTTATACACATGATAACTTGACGACAACCAAACGCGTATTCTTTTACAATTTGCATCGCATGCATTTTAACTTTCATATCTACGCTTCCTTCATTAGCTGCTTGGTTTCATACGCGGTGCCATGATTTTCGATAGTAAGACACTTCCATACTGGAGAGCGTCGCACAGTTTAAGACGGTCAGCAATATGGCGCCCCTTGAAATGTCACTTCCCCCACCTCTCCCCTCCGATGTGAAAATCGGCGCACCGCTGTAGAATTTGGCGCCCACCGGATAGGTTTTATCGGCCAAAAGTGACACCCCCTTGGTCCGGATAGCGCCCCCTCACAAGGTGCCCCTTCCGATCCTGAATCCATCATATGCCAGCTACGCAGTCGTATTTACCGGTCGCGTACCGCTACTGGCCGACGTCACACCTCTGCTCACTACCCACATGACAAAACTACCAGGAAAATAATTCGAATAACATATGGGCTCCTTTGAAAATCTTCAAAGCGAAGGAATGGACCTCAACAATTTTGACAATCAAATATTCAATCGTACCCACGTACTGTCCCTCCTTTTTGTTCGGGGTACAAACAAATACCACTGTCACCAGCTGCAGCCGTTTGCGATTGCCTTATAGGAATGTACTAGACTAGTATTGTTTCTAGCATATTCCTAGTATGTTATACTAAAACTGGTACTAAACTATGATTCTGATCACTTTGGGCATGGAATAGAGATGCCTCTATTCTATGCTGTATATTAGGGTGCGCGTTACAACACTTTTTTTTCGAAATCGAAACTTTTTCATGTGGTTTTAGACGGTAGACACAAATATAAGGACAGTCCTGCAAAAAAAATTCGTCATTTTCTCGAGTTTAAGCAACGGATTCTCACTTTTTAACTTTCCCCAGTGGGGCGGAAGGGTGCTGACAAACACCCTTACAGATTTTTCGTTGTCGCGGAGGGGCGGCGACGCCAAGCACCACCGTACTTGGCACAGCTTATCATTAATCAATCCTGCAACTTCTCCTAAAAGTTTCAAGTTCAGTTCATCTCGGGTCAGGTCACCAGGCCAGATCAAGTGACCTCACTTCAAAAAATGTTTGGGATTGCATTACACGGAGTAGGGTTGATTAATCAATATGAAACCTTTTTCATATAATGGGCTCACCGGGGGCTACAGACTATATTTCGGTAATTTGTATATTGTTGAATTAAGGTCAGGTACGAGTCATGACCTCTGAGAGGTCATTTGGGTCTACCTAAGCACGTTTTGAGACTTATGTCAATAACTGCGCAGTGAACTGCACTAGAGCTCTCATTTGAATACCACTATGTTTGATTTGTCATTACGAGTCGAGTGATATGCATATTGACTATATTTAGTTAGATAAAGACCTTAGGTCATATCTAACTATAGGTCATACCATAGGTCATATCATTTTTATACTTTGATCTAGTATGGTCATATTGTACATTATTCGAATCGCCATAAAGAGAGGAATCGAATGACGTTTAAATTTTGGCTCTAACTTAACTCAGCCAAACGCTAGAGTTAAGTGTTCTAAATTGCTATTTTGACCTTTACTGACCTCAATATTACTCTGAGCTTAAACGTTATGGGAAGAGTTTGTTAATCGGTTCAATTGTCTATCAAACCATTTTTGCGCTTTTTCTCTACCCCGCTCAGGAGCCGAATTGCCGCCCCGGCAGTTCAGTTGGTAGAGACGTTGGGCTCCGGCTCGCTGCTCAGAAACATGCAGTGGCAGTGCATGTCCAGACTTGGGATCGGTTCCCATTGAGACGCTCCGGCGCTCAATAGTTTACCCGACGTAGGTCGGCTGGCAACTGACTGGTGAAGTGACCTGAGCGGGGCGGCCGTCCCTGTGCTTTGTGGGACGTTAAAGGGAATGTGGCACCTTGGTCGAATCCTGGAATTTAGTGTTATTTTGCGTACTTTTAGTCAAAAATAATGAAACCACTCACGATTTCTCTGAAAAATGTACAATAAGCTCAATATTTGGTTTTCGAAAATACTCCTCTAGAAAAAGAAATAAATATCAGCCTGTGGATGATGTCACGATCTGACAACCACTACCATACTTGAAACGCTTCAAGGGCTTCGATTGGCTGATGCTCATCGTGACGTCAGCATATGTCGTCACACCAGTAGCTCACAACAATGGCCGCCGGCGACGGGGGGCTGAGGGGGCTGGTGTCAGGTAGGTTTTAGCTTTTTTCTACGGAAATATCGACTTCCAAGACAAATGAAATATGGAGTACCGGGTTTTCCGACCTGCTTTACAACTTGGCTATCTCAGTTAAAATCACGTTGTGAAGGTGCCACATTCCCTTTAAACTTTGGCTTCTAAATTAACCCTTCATTGTGGGAGTTGTTCGTTCGGGTGGTGGGGTTGGGGTCTCCGTGACCTGTCCATTGATTACTTTAGTAGCCTGGTCCGGATTTAGGTTTTTTTCTTCAGAAAGTAACGGATCGTTACTCATTAGATGCATTTTTTTGGTGCTGATTACGATGCACTCATCAGAAATGCAATTTTCGAAAAACTTTTGGTGGCCCACTCGAGTTGAAGGTTTTTCATTTTGCCCAATTTTCCACTTTTTGGCTCACCATCAACCCATATTACCAACGAGGTGCAAAAATTGCACTGGGTTGGTAGTTTGGTTCGTTGGTGTTCCATTTGTTTTGTTTTTGTTGTTATAACTTGCACACACAACGGTTATTTTTTGCTTATTATCTCCGCTTTTAGTTGAGTTTGCACTGGCTCTCCATAGATGGCGCCAGCGGCGTGACATGGTAAGTGAATACTGATTTCCTCGGGGACCGGGAATGTGAACAGCAACGTGAAAGGTGAGAAACAATTGCGAATTGGATTGTATAAACGCACTTAAAGAGCTGTTTTCAAGCAGCACCGAAGTTGTTAACTCTGTTTCTCAGGTATTTTAAGCATGTAATGTCCAAACATGCCGCTGCTGCTGAAGTCCCGACAATAACCCTTCACCAATACCCGCAGGAACCGTGGGGGCTGTGGTGGTGGCTCTTGCACCCAACTTTCAGAGTGTGGCAGCAGCTCTAACCCCGCCCACCCCCAGTTTGAGCCGATTCTGGAACTTCTTATTAACATTTAAGTGGTATGCCTAATCACCCCCGGCCATACCAACGCGGAAGCCCCTTCCTCCAACTTACACCTTTCCTCCGACTAAAATAGTCTCTCCACCTATGCCTTCACCGACTGAATTCTTCCGTATTTGCGCCAAAAAGACTCTGCAGTAACCCTACTTTGACTGAAGTGCGAGGGTATCAGTTTTGAGGCTAGTGACCTGTAGCCCAGTCTCCTCTGACATATTTCGAGGTCGTTGTGGCCCAGAGGAGAATTATTTGTTTTACGTGTACCGATAGGATTGATAATTTTTAACGTTGTGGTCCAGCAGAAAAAAATCCACCGGTTTGGCATTGTACGAACATTTTTTTTTTACAAACATAGCATTGGTGACCAGGTTTTAAGGACTGAAGGAAATATGTTGTATGAGATCACAAAATAAGCTTTCCAACGTTTACGGACCTTGCACTAGCTGCATTGGATAATAATGTATAATCATATGATAATTGATAATCATCGGCATAATCTAAGTGCTTACGTTATCTTTTCCTTTCAGTTCTCTGATCGAAATTGAACATGGAGGGACGGTTATATCTGCAAGAAATAAAGGAGTCTTACCGTGAGTTTGGTATATCATAGGGCGCCTTCATATGACAAGAATTGAACTCATGGAGGAGCGGAGCAAAGATGAGTGTCATATTCCAATGTAAGAATGCAAGAACGGGGCAACGGTTGGGGTTATGGATGTGTGTGCCAGCGTAACACTCCATACACGTGCAAATCAGGCCATACTGAAGGAATTAAGAGGGCTTTGGAAAGAAAGAGTACAAAAAAAGAAGTATACAAACAAGTTTGGCAAGCGAGCTGCTATACCAACTGCTGCGATGGATTCGCTGTTTGATACCAGCAGCCGAGAACTTGAGCCTCGACTAGCAGAAGACAGTGTTTCTGGCCGACCAGCCAAGTACCAGACGTCTTCAGAGACAGCCTCGATCAGGAAACCACAGCGCGATGGCAGAGGAGAGCTCAGCGAGCGGGTCGAGCAGTCATGAGAGGAGCAGCCGTCACCTCCCCGAGTCAACAGGCGACGGCCGAGACAGCAAACATGCCTGTGGAAACTGGTGTTTCAGGTAACGCTATCATCTGCTAAGCTATAATGACTCGGTAATCCCGATCAAAGGGATATTATCTGTGTATGAGCAATGCTATTTTCAAAAACCAGTCTGCTCATCAATTCTAACAAAACACCCGCAAGCTATATGTATCTATATTTTTCAAAACACTGTCCAAGTCGTTCACAGTCAATAGCTCATAAAACCATAAGACATGGTACGTATTGCTTGTCGTTCTCCTATCCTTCCTTGCGGTTCCATAACGCATAAAAAAATGGTGGGCATTACTTGGCGTTCTTCTACGGCCTATCCTTCCTTAAGGTTTGTGAGTTATGGACTGTGAACGACTTGGACAGTGTTTAAAAAAATATATAAATATATAGCTTGTGGGTGTTCTGATAGGATTTATGAGCAGACTGGTTTCTGAAAATAGCATTGCTCATACACAGATAATATCCCTTTGATCGGGATTACCAAGTCGTCATAGCTTAGCAGATGATAGCGTTACCTGAAACGCCAGTTTCCACAGGCGTGTTTGCTGTCTCGGCCGTCGCCTGTTGACTCGGGGAGGTGACGGCTACTCCTCTTATGACTGCTCGACCCGCTCGCTGAGCTCTCCTCTGCCATTGCGCTGTGGTTTCCTGATCGAGGCTGCCTGTCTGAATATGTCTGGCACTTGGCTGGTCGGCCAGATACACTGTCTTCTACTAGTTCAGGCTCACGTTCTCGGCTGCTGATATCAATCAGCGAATCCATCGCAGCAGTTGATGTAGCAGCTCGCTTGCCAAACCTGTTTACATGCTTCTTTTTGTCTCTCTTTCTTTCTAAAGCCCTCTTAGTTCCTTCAGCACGGCCTGTTTTGCACGTGTAGGCAGCGATACGCTTGCACATACATCCATAATCTCAGCCGTTACCCTGTTATTGACACTTTGATAAGAATATGACACTCATCTTTGCTCCGCTCCTCCGTGAGTCCAATTCTTGTCATAACAAGGTGCCCTATGACATACCAAACTCACGGTCAGGCTCTTTGTTTTTTGCAAATATTACCGTCCGTCCATGTTGAATTTTGTTCAGAGGAAACATAAAACTGCAAGGAGAACATAACGTAGAACTTGGATTATGCCGGTATGTGATTTATTCAATGCAACTAGTGCAAGATGTCTAGTCGTTGGAAGTCGTTGGAAATTGTAGGATTTCATACAACATATTTTTTTCGGCCCTTAAAACCTGGTGACCAATGTCATGTTTATAATAAAATGTTTGCATAATGCCAAACCGGTCGATTTTTTCTGCTGGACCACAACGTTAAAATTTATCAATCCTATCCGTATAAGTAAAACATATAATTCTCCTCTGGGCCACAACGACCTCTAAGTATGTCAGAGGGGATGAGGTGGCTTAGTGGATAGCACCCTTGTCTTCTAAGCCACCGGTCCCGGGTTCAAGTCCCGGCGGAGCCTCTGAATAAGTCGATGTGATCCCCAAAATGCCTTCCAACAGGGTGAGAGTTGGCGACGCCGTATGACCCTGGCAGTTGGTGCGTCGTTAAACCCCAACAATTATTATTAAGTATGTCAGAAGAGACTGGGCTAGAGGTCACTAGCCTCAAAACTGATGCCCTCTCACTTCAGTCAAAGTAGGGTAGCTGCAGGGTCTTTTTGGCGTAAATACGGGAAGAATTCAGTCGGTGAAGGCATAGGTGGACAGACTATTTTAGTCAGAGGAAAGGTGTAAGTTGGAGGAAGGGGCTTCCGCGTTGGTGTGGCCGGGGGTGATTAGGCATATCACTTAAATGTTAATAGAGAAGTTCCAGAATCGGCTCAAACTGGGGGTGGGCGGGGTTAGAGCTGCTGCCACACTCCTGAAAGTTGGGTGCAAGAGCCACCACCACAGCCCCGACGGTTCCTGCGTGTATTGGTAAAGGGTTATGGTCGGGACTTCAGCAGCAGGGGCATGTTTGGACATGACATGCTTAAAATACCTGAGAAACAGTGTTAACAACTTCAGTGCTGCTTGAAAACAGCTCTTTAAGTGCGTTTATACAATCCAATTCGCAATTGTTTCTCACCTTTCACGTTGCTGTTCACATTCCCGGTCCCCGAGGAAATCAGTATTCACTTACCATGTAACGCCGCTAGCGCCATCTATGGAGAGCCAGTGCAAACTCAACTAAAAGCGGAGATAATAAGCAAAAAATAGCCATTATGTGTGCAAGTTATAATAACAAAAACAAAGCGAAGGGAACACCAACGAACCAAACTACCAACCCAGTGCAATTTTTGCACCTCGTTGGTAATATGGGTTGATGGTGAGCCAAAAAGTGGAAAATTGGGCAAAAATGAAAAACCTTCAACTCGAGTGGGCCACCAAAAGTTTTTCGAAAATTGCATTTCTGATGAGCGCATCGTAATCAGCACCAAAAAATGCATCTAATGAGCAACGATCCGTTACTTTCTGAAGAAAAATACCTAAATCCGGACCAGGCTATTACTTTAGTGAGACTTTAGTGAGACTCCAACAGCCGTACTAGGAACAACTTGGACAAAGTTAAAAAAGCATTCAAGAGGGGGTGGGGTGGCAGCATTAGCTCAGCTTGTCAAAATTGGTTCCGATGTCGCTTTGCATTTCAGCCTTAGTGATGGAGTGCACTCTGGTTTCTTTATTTGTATTGTAATAATTTAATATTGCAACAGATTCCTGGTTTGCGTTCTGGCAGAACAGCAATAAGATCTGTATGTGTCGAACAATTGCCAAGCTAAAAAGCGAAAGCCATCTATTATTGACAAGCTGGACTAGTGCTTCACCCTCCCCCCTCTCTTGAATCTTTTTCAAGTTGGAAGTATATTGTAATGTTTTATCCAACAGCATATCACACCTTTTGCGTGGCACCGCGCTCTCCACGTGCAGCAGTCTCAGAGTCATCCTGACCGACCCCTCAGACTCACGTCTGCGGCATTTATGTTCTTCAGAAATAAAACTGTTGCAATTTTATATTATTACAATACAAATAAAGAAACCAGAGTGCACTCCATCACTAAGGTTGAAAAGCAAAGCGACATCGGAACCAATTTTGACAAGATGGGCTAGTGTTGCCACCACCCCCCCTCTTGAATCCTTTTTAACTTTGTCCAAGTTATTCCTAGTACGGCTGTTGGAGCGAAGCCTCACTAAAGTCATCAATGGACTTGTCACGGAGACCCCAACCCCACCACCCGAACGAGCAACTCCCACAATGAAGGGTTAATTTAGAAGCCAAAAGTTAACGTCCCACAAAGCACGGGACGGCCACTCCGCTCAGGTCACCTCACCAGTCAGTTGCCAGCCGACCTACGTCGGATAAACTATTGAGCGCCGGAGCGTCTCAGTGGGAACCGATCCCAAGCCTGGACATGCACTGTCACTGCATGTTTCTGAGCAGCGAGCCGGAGCCGAACGTTCTACCAACTGAGCTACCGGGCGGCAATTCGGTTCCTGAGCGGGGTAGCAAAAAAGCGCAAGAATGGTTTGATAGATCATTGAACCAATTAAGAAACTCGTCCCATAACGTTTTGGCTCAGAGTAGTATTGAGGTAATTAAAGGTCAAAATAGCACAATTTAGAACACTTAACTCAAGCGTTTGGCTGAGCTAAGTTAGAGCCAAAATATAAACGTCATTCGATTCCTCACTTCATGGCGATTCGAAAGATGTACAATATGACCATACTAGATCAAAGTATGAAAATGACATGACCTAGGGTCAGGTCAAGGTCATCAGCTAACTAAACATTAGTCAATATGCATATCACTCGATTTGTAATGACAAATCAAACATAGTGGTATCCAAATGAGAGCTCTAGTGCAGTTTACTGCGCAGTTATTGACATAAGTCGCAAAACGTGATTGGGTAGACCCAAATGACCTCTCAGAGGTCACAGGTCAAAACTTGCAAAATGAACCTTGCGAGTGGCCTGTGATACTCTGATCCCGGGAATAATAAGTCCCTATAAGCTTAAAATACAGAAAAAGAAACATTTTCCGGAAAATTTGCGCTTTCCCCATGCATTTCCAACGGAGAGGTCATGACCCGTACCTGACCTTAGGGTCAACAATATGCAAAATACCGAAATATAGTTTGTAGTCCCTGGTAAGCCCATTATACAAAAAACGTTTCACATTGATAAATCAACCCTACTTCGAGTTATGCAATCCCAAAAATTGTTTGAAGTGAGGTCACGTGACCTGGCCTGGTGACCTGACCCGAGATGAACTGAACTTAAAATTTTTAGGGGAAGTTGTATAATTGATTAATGATAAGCTGTGCCAAGTACGGTGGTACTTGGCGCCGACGCTTTTCCGCGACGACGACAAATCTGTAAAAGTGTTGTAACGCGCACTCTACTGTATATCTATTCCATGCTTTGGGTACAAAACTTTGAAGTATCCGTTATTCAACTGCCCTGGTGGTGACCAGCATTGACAGCGACCTGCGCCCCACTGCTGCGTTGTGTTTCACGTGCCGTGTTGAGCCGGACACCTCCGTGCCGCAGATGGTGGTGACCAGCATTGACACCTACCTGAGCGCCGCCGCCGGGGAGCAATATAACGGCCTCAGGAACACGCTCTGGCGCACCATCGAGGACGAGATCACGCCAAAGGGTAAACACCAGCTGTGGTCTAGCCCTTACTGCCTGCTGTTGAACCCAACTACTTCCGGCTATTAATTACCTTGAGCTTGTGTGAAGGAAAGTGGTCAACAGCCACCAAAGTGCTGTGTCAAAGTCTTCCAATAGAGGATGAGGTGGCTTAGTGGACAGCACCCTTGTCTTCTAAGCCACTGGTCCTGGGTACAAGTCTCGGTGTAGCCTCTGAATAAATTGATCCGATCCCCAAAATCCTTTCCAACAGGGTGCGAGTTGGCGACGCCGTATGACCCTGGCAGTTGGTGCGTCGTTAAACTCCAAAAATTATTAAAGTCTTCCAATAGGAAAGCTAACAGCGAATGTCCTATGCCAGTTGCGCCTAGTGTACCGTTAAATTCCTGGCCGGGGATTGCGGATGCTCAGCCCCAGATTTCTTGTTTATTTGATCTCGATGTGATTGCGTTTGCTGAGTGTTTGGGTTTTTAAACTGGACTTGTGAATGTTTTCAGAATGTGATATCTATCGCTACAATCCGGATCTTCAAAGCGACCCGTTCGGCGAGGACGGCTGCCTCTGGTCCTTCAACTACTTCTTCCACAACAAGAAGATGCGACGGATCGTATTCTTCACCTGCCGAGCCATCAGGTGGGTGACGTGACGGCGAGGAGCGAGTCCCGCTGATGCTGCTAATCAGGGCCGCTGGTGAGGTGACGGCGAGGAGCCGAGTCCCGCTGATGCTGCCAATCAGGGCCTCTGGTGAGGTGACGGCGAGGAGCCGAGTCCCACTGATGCTGCCAATCCGGGCCTCTGGTGAGGTGACGGCGAGGAGCCGAGTCCCACTGATGCTGCCAATCAGGGCCTCTGGTGAGGTGACGGCGAGGAGCCGGGTCCCGCTGATGCTGCCAATCAGGGCCTCTGGTGAGGTGACGGCGAGGAGCCGAGTCCCGCTGATGCTGCCAATCAGGGCCTCTGGTGAGGTGACGGCGAGGAGCCGGGTCCCGCTGATGCTGCCAATCAGGGCCTCTGGTGAGGTGACGGCGAGGAGCCGGGTCCCACTGATGCTGCCAATCCGGGCCTCTGGTGAGGTGACGGCGAGGAGCTGGGTCCCGCTGATGCTGCCAATCAGGGCTTCTGGTGAGGTGACGGCGAGGAGCTGGGTCCCGCTGATGCTGCCAATCAGGGCCTCTGGTGAGGTGACGGCGAGGAGCCGTGTCCCGCTGATGCTGCCAATCAGGGCCTCTGGTGAGGTGACGGCGAGGAGCTGGGTCCCGCTGATGCTGCCAATCAGGGCTTCTGGTGAGGTGACGGCGAGGAGCTGGGTCCCGCTGATGCTGCCAATCAGGGCTTCTGGTGAGGTGACGGCGAGGAGCTGGGTCCCGCTGATGCTGCCAATCAGGGCTTCTGGTGAGGTGACGGCGAGGAGCTGGGTCCCGCTGATGCTGCCAATCAGGGCTTCTGGTGAGGTGACGGCGAGGAGCCGAGTCCCGCTGATGCTGCCAATCAGGGCTTCTGGTGAGGTGACGGCGAGGAGCTGAGTCCCGCTGATGCTGCCAATCAGGGCCTCTGGTGAGGTGACGGCGAGGAGCCGTGTCCCGCTGATGCTGCCAATCAGGGCCTCGGGTGACGCGGTGGCAGGCAGCCGGCAACCACGGCTAGGCAGCTTCACCCATTGTTTAGTATCACTGCCGCCCTTCCTTTTAAGCACAGATGTTGGACCGTTTGGGACTCTAAAAATGCGTAACGGCTATGTTAGGGCCGTTTGGGACTCTGGAAAAGGGGTAATGGCTATATTAGGGCCGTTTGAGACTCTTAAACGTGTAACGGCTACGTTAGGACCGTTTGGGACTCTTAAAACGTGTAATGGATATGTTAAGACCGTTTGGGTCTTTGTGCACCTCCAGATGTCATTACTTCCTAAGAAAGGCTGGGAATGAAGGGAGGGAGACATCAGCATCTGCGTGAAGGGGAACTGACCACTCTGTCGAAGTTCTGGAAATGACCATTTATGCACAAAATTGGTCTGAAAGTTAGAAACCAACATTTTCCATATTCAATAGCTCAAAACAAAAATATCTCCTAATTCTGACTACCCATGGTTGAACCACGGATAAATAATCCGCAGAGGCGTCCCTTGAGTTTGCATTTCGAACGTTGGTCCGCATGCGAACTTTTCCCTCAAACAGTTCGTATTTCACTTAAGAGTTCGCTTTTCGCCCTGTTGGGCTGCATGCAGACGATCGCCGATGTAATGAGACCTCCATTTATCGGTGCCCAACCAGTGGTCTTCCTTGCCGACTCTGTCGCTCCCCTCCAACGCTGCGCGCCTCACGCCTCAGAGAAATTTTGACCCATTTTACATTTTTTACAGTTTTACAGGAGCGTAGGTTTTGATACCTGCAAACAGGGGATTCGCCGCTGATTTTCGAGTTGTGGCGGAGCCACGGTGGGGCCTAACGCAAAAATCCCCGTGTACCTTGCTAACAATTTCCATTGCTATTTCCGGAAGAATTGGGGACGTCACCTCAAGTCTTCTACATAGAGTTTGGTGGCGACTATCTAGCCTGCTATCAAATATATTTCGGGTGGTATAACCTTTTCACATTTAATGACTTCACACCCACCCCACTTGACGGGGCATTTTTGGCCGCACCCCGCCCCTCATCGAAGCTTGGCGTACATTATCCTTGATTAATTTTACGCCATCGATTTTTTTAGGTCAGGTTGTGTCGGGTCACGAAGGTCATGTGACACATCCTCAAAACCCGACCTCACAATTTTTGGCTTCCAGCATCATTTACCCAGCAACAGGTCAAAAGAAAATTAAAGGAAATCCGCTGTCGAAAACGCAGAGAAGAAAAGAGACGAGAGGAAACCTCTGAGAGATTGAGGAATGAGAGGTGTATAAACTGTCTAAGGAGGTACATACTTCTGAAGAGGAGATATGAGAGGATGGCTGGGAGGGAAAAGAGGGGGACACCAGAAAGAAACAGGTGAAGAAAAGGTGTCCTATCGAGAAGATAGACATAGGTTCAAAGAATACGAGGAAACTGGCGTTCCTTTATCAGAGGTGAAGTAAGAGCTGTCCCCAAACATGTAGTGGGAAACGTGGCGAAAGAATAAAGAGAAAGTCGTTAAATCCATGTTTATTATTCATGTGTTTATGAAAAAAGGCATGAGCAACAGGAGTACTAACCCAATGAAAGTCTTAAGTTCGCGAATCAAAAAGCAGCACATACTCAATTAATATTTCCTAGATGAATATAATATAGCAATTCACATCTTGCATTGATCAACATGACATGTCACGTTAAAGGTAAACATTCTAGCATGATAAAATAAAGCAAATATAGAATACAACTTTAAAGGCGATAAAATGATACAGGTACCTAAACATATTGGTCAGCTACAAGCAGATTATTTTTAGATTTGCTAGTGCTCTAAATTATTCAAAGGAGTAGTCAAACTAATCGCTGTTCATCGATTAGACGAAACCGTCAAAATTTCCCATTTTAAAACTAGAACGCATTTTGCCAATTTTGAGTTTGTATTTGGTTTGCATTTCACCTAAAAATTCTAGGCTGAAAGTTCGCATTGGCCGAATTCAAAACGGACACCTCCCGCCCCCGCCCGGAGTCTATGGATGGCTCCGCCCCCGCCCGGAGTGCCCGGAGTCTATGGATGGCTCCGCCCCCGCCCGGTGTCTATGGATGGCTCCGCCCCCGCCCGGAGTCTATGGATGGCTCCGCCCCGCCTGGAGTCTATGGATGGCTCCGCCCGAGTCAGGATGGCTCCGCCCCGCCCGGAGTCTATGGATGGTTCCGCCCCCGCCCGGAGTCTATGGATGGCTCGCCTCCGCCCGGAGTCTATGGATGGCTCCGCCCTCGCCCGGAGTCTATGGATGGCTCCGCCGCTGCCTGGTGTTTCTGGCTGGCTCTGCCCCCAGGGGTTGGTAGATGGCTCCGCCGCCACCGGGTGTTTGTGGATGGCTCCGCCGTCACCTGGTGTTTGTGGATGGCTCCGCCGTCACCTGGTGTTTGTGGCTGGCTCCGCCCCCTGGGGTTGGCGGATGGCTCCGCCGCCGCCTGGGGTTTGTGGCTGGCTCCGCCTCCTGGGGTTGGTGAATGGCTCCGCCGCCGCCTGGGGTTTGTGGCTGGCTCCGCCTCCTGGAGTTGGCGGATTGCTCCGCCGCCGCCTGGGGTTTGTGGCTGGCTCCGCCTCCTGGGGTTTGTGGATGGCTCCGCCCCCTGGGGTTTGTGGATGGCTCCGCCGCCGCCTGTTGTTTGTGGATGGCTCCGCCGTCACCGGGTTTTTGTGGCTGGCTCCGCCCCTGGTGTTTGTGGATGGCTCCGCCGCCGCCTGTTGTTTGTGGATGGCTCGCCGTCACCGGGTTTTGTGGCTGGCTCCGCCCCTGGTGTTTGTGGATGGCTCCGCCGCCGCCTGGGGTTTGTGGATGGCTCCGCCGTCACCGGGTTTTTGTGGCTGGCTCCGCCCCCTGGTGTTTGTGGATGGCTCCGCCGCCGCCTGGGGTTTGTGGATGGCTCCGCCGCCGCCTGGGGTTTGTGGATGGCTCCGCCGCCGCCTGGTGTTTGTGGCTGGCTCCGCCCCTGGGGTTGGCGGATGGCTCCGCCGCCGCCTGGGGTTTGTGGATGGCTCCGCCGTCTGGGGTTTGTGGATGGCTCCGCCGCCGCCTGGTGTTTGCTGGCGGGTGCGGCAGGGTAGTTTGTGCTGTACTCCGGTGGACGACTGCCGGTGTTGACTGCCGGACAACACGAGCCACTCACCTAGATCCTGCCGCCGCCTCGCGGCCGTGGCCCATGCCGCACCGTGAAGGTCACCGCGGACAGCCACTCCCCTCGACTACCCCGCCGCTTGATCTGCAGCTGCTTCTTGGAAAAAGGCCAGTGCGGGTGTAAAAATAGTGCCGACGACATCGGGGCCAAGGCAGGGAGGCCTGGTTGAAATGCTACACTGTTCTGACGAGAAGTACTCACTGTTAACCCATCACAGGGGTGAAGTGAAGCAACATAAACATTTTATATAGACATGTTGTAGTTTTTTTTAGGATGAAGTCTTTTAGGGTTTACCTAATGATTTCAAGGGGCTCCTTTTTTAGAATTAGTTCCTTTCTTTGTTGAGCAGCTGTGTACCCAGCAAAGTGACTTCATACATAGTCTCACTCGAACTGATATTAAGTTGCTTAGTTTGAATACTTAAAATATTCAGAAAACGGTGAATTTCGTATGATTTTACTCCAGATTATCTCGATTTTTGTTTACTTGCTAATTCATTTTCATGGATGCTAATTTAAGGCAAGTGTGAAGGATCATTATGCGATAAAGTGAAAATTTTGGATTTTATAGGAAAACTGTTGTCTCTCAGGCGGTGCGATACCAACATTTTCTTAGTTTGTTGCGTTTATTGCACGTTGCTCAACAGGGCATTTTTAAGGAAATGTCAGTGGGGGGGGCATTTCTTGTGCTGGCCATGATGTATCTTCAGGGGAGCAAGACCCCATTTGGGGGAGGGGCGTTAATAAGACTTAGAAGCGCTAATGTTAAAAAATTGCCCAATTTTTGTGTCTTTCCATCTTCTAGAGATTATAGATGCTGCCCGGGGCTGCCAAGTTTTTTTCAGCAGAAAAGGGCCAAACCCAGTTTGAAGCAGGGCCAAAAAGGGACAAAATTTTATTTTCACTAAATCATCAAAATAAATATCACAGAAGTCAGATTTGAGACTAAAACGACCCCTCACAGTACTCATGAACTCACAGAAGTACAACTTGTATCACTGTTTAAAACTAATTTTTGACAGTTTGATCTTGACTTGACGCAATATTCTTTTAGTGCACTGCCCATTTAACCTTTTAACCCATTTAACCATAACCTTTGTCCCACCGGGGGAACAACGATGGCCCCCTAAGGTTTTTTTCAGAATAACAGAAATACGCGAGGTACAGCACTGCGGTTGAGGGGTCTACTTCTCAGCCCATCGTTTTCCCACCCTCGCTAAGAATTGTTTACCCCGGGCCACAATAGATCAGGTCACCAGGCAAGGTCAACTAAGGTAACCTCACTTCAACTTTTGAGCTCTACATTAGCTACATTTCTAATCTGATCGATTTGAAACTATTTAAACTTGATGACCCTTCCAGGTTCTACAAAGTGTATATTCGGATTTTTTATATTTGGTGATCTCCCATACAAAAAGCAAGGAAAAAGATGCCTTATGATCTAAAAAGTCGCACAAATTGTTTCTCAGAAAAAGATTCTTGGCTACCCTTTCACGGATTCCAGGGGCAATATTTTCTCTTTGACCTATCTGGGGTCATCAAAGGTCGCCAGGGGTAAAAACAGTATTCTGACAATAACTGTTAACCCCATCAAGCTAGAGCGCTGAATTAAACGTCATCGTGTATGTCTCATCAATGGCTTCCTTTTGATATACGGCAAGATCTCTTTCGGAACTTTCATGACTTCAGGTCATGTTTCAAACCATTGGCGGGAGGTTATTATGTTGCGCATAGCAGAGCCCTGGCGCTTTTCTAACAAGCGTACTATAGTAAATTTCAATGGCTCTAATGGCATGAGATCCATGCTCAGGTTTCTTAAGCATTGCATATTTTAGTAGAAATAGTCTGTGGTGACCAAACTTGACCTCTGGACGTCAAACGAGCGCCTAAACATGTGAAGTAACATCATACTGGTCACATGAGTTTCCTAATGCACTTTGCAGATTTGCGCTAATCCCCATATTTTCGAAGTTAGAAAGGGGCTCATCGATGTCCTCGGTGGGGCGAAGGTGGGGCCGGACCCCCGGTGGGGCGCGGATTAATAGGAGGCCAGGAGTGCCCCTTCCATCCCGCGTGGCTATCAAATAATTTTATCCACATAACCAGAAAATTGTTTTTTTCTGAGAATTTTGCTCCCACTGGCACAGTGTCCCAAAAGCTGGGGTGCTGGGTGTGGAACGACACCCAGTCAAGCAGAATTTTCCACTCACTTTTATATATTTTTTGCTGAATTTCCCCTCACTTCCATCAATACCTACCACTATTTAATTTTACTCAGCAATACTTACCACAAAGGCCAGTTCCATTACCTCCTCTACCAACCTCCACTGGAAAAAGAGAGCAGCAGAATCGACTAAGAGATCGCCAAATTAACTCGGCTCTTATGCGCTTCTCTGGCTTTTCTGCAAGAAAATCTGGCGATTTCTATTTTTCTAGCCAATTATACCTGGCATCCTTATATCCACCGATTTCAGTGGAACAACTGAATCGAAATTCTGGCGCGGGCAAGACGCTCAGTGCCCCCTGCCCCACCGGAGAAAGTTCCAATGGGTGAACACCGCCACTAAATTCCACCACTCACAAAATTGGTGAGTGGAAAATTAGACACCCTAGCCTTGTGTTGCCAAAAAAATGAGCTGACCGCTTTGAAAGATACATTGCTGGTAAGCAGTTTATCTTTGCACATGACTTCTAGGCTTACGTCCTTATAAAGTTGTTTTTGTATTTCTCTGGTACCAAGAATAGTGAAAACCATTTTTGGTCATCTTGTTGTTAAGAGCAATTATTTTGAAATTTGTATGCTAAGCAGCATATTTTTTGACATTGTATGGTAGAAAATTGACCATTTATTTCGAAGAAAATAATTTTTATCCATATCAGCCCTTCATTGCTGCGTCCACGCTCTGTGACACCCAAATCCACTCACGACACCCTACGACACCCTAGGCATAAATACGCTGATATTTAAGTTCAACTGAAAGTGTCCGGTACTTGAATACATTGAAACTCTACATTTTCATGAAAAGATTTTTTGGGCAACAAGAATGCATCCAGTTACCCTTCAAACATCGGCACTTTTTTGTATGGCTGGTCTACGGCGTGGACTTACCAAATCGCCGTCTTTACATATAGTAAATAAAAGTGGCATCTTTAGGCTTTTTGAAAGGCCGGTTTCATATTCGTTATTGACAAAACATTGTTAGTCTTCCTCTTGGTGTGCTTTTTAGTTGTATAATTTTCTATTCTACAATGATTTAGAAAATTAATTTAGAGCAATTTTTGAAATGCAAATTATGTTGCTCATGCGACCGGCAAGCGGAAAGCGATCAGAAATTTAAATTAATGGTCGCTCTGACGCTGTCGCAACCCGCCGCGCCTAGCTGATTGTAGACGAAAGGAAGAAACAACACAGAAAGGAGGCTGTAGCTTCGATTAGATATTGATAGAAAGCAGCATATTCATATATGTGAAAAGAAGCAGGGGAATTGACAGGTAAAGAAAAGAAACTTTTAGCAAGAGTCTGGAAGAGTTTATTGCCATGATAGAAAGTTTGTAGTTTCGCTTGGGTTAGTTATGTGTAAACCAAAGCTCTACTGGGCCCCTAGCATAGGTGTATGCGAGGTGCAGTGATTAAGGTCAGGAGTGGCCTCCAAAATTCCGATAACTATAGGTATAGGTATAGGAGGGGCGTTGTCCCGGACAGAAAAAAACTATACAGTGTATGCTTAGATAATTAATTTTGGCACTAGGTATTGCATGAAAAAAATCCCTTTTCATTTTTTACCACCTGCCGATCTCGGAGGCCCCATCTGCAGAGTTGGTCTAAGGGGGCCCCGATATTTCGTCTCAGGGGCCCTTTAGAGCTGGTTGTGTGGGAGAGGAGAGGAGGGTCACAAGAGTTGGTCTAGGGAAGGCTCCCACAAATGTTAGTCTTGGTGGCTCCCAGAGTTCTTTCCCCCGAAGGTTGGTCTCAGAAGCCCCCCAAAAAGCTTTTTATTTGTGGAAATTCACTCAATTCCGTAAAAAAATTGAAGACTACATCAGGGGGTTTCAGTTGGTAAAGATTTACCTGCTTAACTCAAATTTTTCACATGGTAATGGTCAAACAATGCTGCTTGGGGACGATTTAGAATATTTACTTTGAGAAAATTAAAGGAAATATCCATCCCTCAGTTCAAACAAGGGTTCTGAGAGTTTACCACCTGAGTACCCAAATTGGAAATTTTTTTACTCCGCCATACATTTTGGGGGAATTTTCCTCTCACTCGCCATACATTCCGAGCTGAATTTTCCACTCGACACCCTAGCGCAAAACCTATTTTGGGTCACTGCACTGGCATAACAGTTTTTTCTGCAGCTCTGATCCTTTATTGTTATCAGACCATCTTATTCAAGCCCGGAAAAGGCCAAGAGAAACCATATTTATACAGGGGACAAACCAAAAAGAGCTTAAATGCCAGCTTCTAGAAAAGGGGCCAAAGAAGGCCATATTAGAAGAGAGTGCCAACTGAAAACATTGTGCGGCCAAACACGACAAAAAATGCCAAATTCGAAATATTTGGCCACAAAATGGCCAGCCTGGCAACCCTGATTCTGCCACAATTTATTCGAAATGAATAACCTATTTTCTTATTTTTCTTTATGAGTATAGCAAGGTAAGTAAATTTCTTAAGTATCGAACACATGTGGTTCATAGCCTAAATCGAGACAAGTTTTATGTACAAACATACTATGATGTGTGACTGTTGCTGTCAAAATCATCTAGGGAATGTAGTGCAGAAACCAGTTAATAATTTTTGGGGATTAGTTAATAATTTTGGGGATTATCGACGCACCAACTGTCAGGGTCATATGGCGTCGCCACCTCTTTCCCTGTTAGAAGGGTTTCTCGGGAGCCAGTTTTGATTCTGACGATGGGCTGGCCGAATATGTAATCTCTCCCCATTTACGACCTCAAGGAATCGATGAGAAAGGCCAAATAACAACTTATAAACTTACAGAAAAAAATATGCAGCGATCTCACTATAACTTTTACCAATGCTACCACCACAATAACAAATAAATAGGCTAAGCACTTCGCAACGCCACACCAGCAACCAGTCTGACGCGCTGTGACTACATGGGGTCCCGCCTAATCCACGGACGAACTCTGAGCGCTGACAACGCGTGTGAAATGAGTGCACCTTGCAAGCCTCCGGTACTGGCTGGGCTTCCGGTCGGATAAAACACGATGTTTGATTGGTTGTAGGCTAATTCCAGCGTTGTGATTAGTTGGTGCTGAGGCTGCATTGCCGGGATTTCCGGTAACTACTCGCTTTGTTTCGTCTTCGCACGATGGAGAAGACAGCCACTGGTGGAAATTTTTAACACAATTTTTGTGGATTACCAATGTGGGATGAGCAATATAACAAAATTGTTATTATTGGGTAGTGTTCTGTCCTTTTTTCGTCAGGTGAGGTTGCGTTTTTCAATTTTAGGTCATCTGCCTATTTCACTGGGGGGCCAATTTTCGGGCACTGGGGGCGGGCATTTCGGCCGACTGGGGGCAAATGGCCCCCAGTTAACATGTTAAAAAATGGCCTGTTGCTCAAAGTCTCGTGACCTGTTTTGTTTCATATGTTTGCGTCTTTTTAATCATTATCATTTCGTTCACTACTGCTCCAGGCGTATCATGGCTTTCGGAAATGGCTCCGTAATCACCTCACCGAGCACAACGAAGGAGCTGCCTATTCACCAAGGAATCAATGAACTGGAAACATGGAAAATTATTGAGTACGGGGCCAAAAGGTTTCGGAAAACACGTTCTGTGGAGCAATGAAAAGTGTTTATGCTAAAGCAAAAGCCAAGGAGCCAACGAACGAGAGGTATTGGGGACTATGTGATCCTGAGGTTGAAATCGAGGCCGGGAGCAAGGCCAGAAAGTGATGCGCTGGGCTGGTATCATTGATAGGGAAATAAGAGGAAAACTTAAACGGGTGTTTGAGACCTGAACGGGGGTGGTGGTACGTGATTGATTATCTATTTGTTCACTTGTTACTGCCAAGGAGAGTTGTAATAACAACACGTGCTGGTACTTTTTTACATCCTGGTTTAAACAGAGCCATAATGGGGAAAACGAAAATCTGATATTTCCCGTTCTGTAACAGATTGCCCTGCAGCTCTCAAATATCACTTAAGGAAATAATTTCACCTGTGCAATGTGCAATGCATGTCCCAACTGGCAACCTCCAAGTGTCAATATCGAACTCATGAAAAATATCAGTTCTAATGAAAAACCCTGTAGATGTCTTATATCCTGAAAAAAAGATAACTTAGCCAGTCATTGTAAGCCCACAATGCGCTGTCGGTGGGCTCATTTTACATCCACAGCTCCCGTTACAGTTAGCCCTCTTTCGCCGATAATTTTAATGCCATTCAAGCAATAAACACAAAAGTGTTACTACTCTGCCGTGAAAGGAAGAAAAGGGTAACTCAAAATATCGATTTTTGTTTTTTATATCATTGAAAGCCCCTCTCATGACCCATCCGATGATCCCAATATCACGATTGTAAACCACATGAAAATAATATATTTTAGAATACATTTTGGAAAAACAGGGTAACTTGCACTTTTTTTCTCTGAAGTGGTGGAGTTTACAACGGAAAAAGGGTAAGTAGTTACGGTTTTTTCCCGTGTGGATTCGGTCTAGGGCCTCGGAAATTGGAAAGGAAAAAAGATAACATGTTGGATGGAATTTATATTCGCGAACGACGACGGGAGTTTTCATGTTGGCTTTAAGAATTTATTTAATGTTTTGTACACTTATTTAGTATTTTTGTATTATTTCCTATAATTATGCCGGGAGCCATCGTTGTCAGGCCAACGCGTAATTAAAGAGCCGCTAACTTGAAAGTTAAATGTTCCGACTGAACGCATTTGGTTAAAGCCGTGTTAAAGGAGTGCCCTGGGGGTGGGTACGGGTGCAATGAGGGATGGAAGGGTACGTTGCTGGTGGATATGGGTGCAATGTCGGCTGCTAAGGGTGTGTTGTCCGTGGGTATGGGTGCAATATCAGCTGGTCGGGGTGCGTCGTCGGTGGGTACGGGTGCAATGTAGGCTGCTAGGGGTGCTTAGGTGGTGGGCACGAGTGCGTTGAAGGTATGCACGCGTGCAATGTCGGCTCGTAAAGGTGTAATGATGACTGGTTGGAGTGCAATGATGACTGGTAGGAGTGCAATGATGACTGGTAGGAGTGCAATGATGACTGGTAGGAGTGCAATGCCGGTTGTTAGGGGTGCGATGACGGATAATAGGGGTGCAATGACGTCTGGTAAGGAAGCACTACGGCTAAAGTCAGGGGGCGAAGGTGCGGGTAGGGTATCTTGCGTGTGGGTCCCCAGCTGCAACGCTGTCAGCTGTCCCGTCCTCACGTGCAACGCACCCGTACCCACCGACACCGCACCCCTACCACCCGACTTTGCTCCCATGCCCAGCAGCAATGCACCCCTCCTAGCCGACACTGTACCCACACCCGCCGGCAACGCGCCCCTACCAGCGGACATTACACTCTTACCCACCCTCCCCACCCATATCACCCATCATCCCACCCCTAACAGCCAACATGGCATCACTACCAGTCGGCATAGCACCCCTACCAGTTACCATCGTACCCCTATTAGCCGACATCGTACCCTGCCCATCAACGAAGCACCCATACCAGACGTCATTGCACCCATACCCACCCGCAGGGCATCCCCTCGAGCCGACATTGCACCCATATCTGCCGGCAATGCACCCTTACCAGCCATCATTGCACCCGTACCTACTCCAGGGCACCCCTACCAGCCCTTAACCCTCGCCCCACCGAGGGGGCCATCGATGACCCCCTTAAGGTATTTTTCAGGATAGCAGAAAAACGACAAAACGCAGGACCGCGGTTGAGGGCTCTATCTCTCACTCCATCATTTTCACATCATCCCTGAATTTTTTTGCCCCGGGTCACCAAGGTCAGGTCACCAGGTGAGGTCAACCAAGGTCACCTCAGTTCAAATTTTGAGCTCTATAAAAGCTACGTTTCGAAGTCGATCAATTTGAAACTTCCTACAGTTCATGGCCCCGCCAGGGTCTACAAGGTGTATATCCGGGATTTTTCGATTTCGTGACCTAAGGTCAGGTCACGAGGTGACCTCTCCCATTGAAAAAGCATTGGAAAAAGCTGTCTTATGATCTAAAAGCCACAAAAACAATTGAAAATGCTCAGCTTGCTCAGAGAAAACGTTCTTGGACACCCTTTTACGGATCCGAGGGGTCATATTTTCCCTCTGACCTCTCCAAGGTCATCCAAGGTCACCAGGGGTCAAAAGCAGTATTTTGGCAATAACTTTTGACCTAATTAAGCTAGAGCGTTGAATCAAACACCATCGTGTATGTCTCATCACTAGCTTTCATTTGATATACAGCAAGGTCACTTTCTGACCTTTTATGACCTCAGGTCATATGAGATTATGAGGTGACCTCTGGAGGTCAAACAACTGGCGGTAGGTCACTACGTTCCACATAATGGAAAAAGGTATGGCATTTTTCCTAGCCAATGTAGTTTACCAGATCTCAATAGCTCTTATGGCATAAGAGTTATGCCCAGTTTTCTTAAGCATTGCATATTTGAGTGAAAATAGCCTATCGTGAGCTAACTTGACCTCTGGAGGTCAAACCATTGACCTGAGTGCTTAAACATGCGAATTAATTTCTTACTGAATTAACGCAAGCTTTATAATGCACTTTGCAGATTTGCGCTAACCCCCATATTTTTGGAGTTAATGGGGGCCATCGATGCTCCCCGGTGGGGCGAAGTTGGCGTCAGACCCCCGGTGGGGCGCGGGCTAATGCATCTGTACCCGCCGGCAATGCACACTACCAGCCATCATTGCACCCGACCAGTCCAGGGCACCCCACAGCCCTTGACGCATCTGTACCCGCCGGCAACGCACCCCTACCAGCCGTCATTGCACCCGTACCTACTCCAGGGCACCCCTATCAGCCGTCATTGCATCCGTACCGACTGGCAACGCACCCCTACCAGCGGACATTGCACCCATACCCACCCCCAGGGCAAGCATTTTAAACGTCTGTAACAAAATTGGGCACAGTAATAACAGTTAACTCTCAAGTTGGCGGCGCCTTAATTTCGCGTTGACCGGACAGCGATGCATCCAGGCAATGTTATATGTAATAATGTAGAATGTCTAAGCAAGTATTCAAAACATTAAATCACTCTCTTAAAGCCAACACGAAAGCTCTCATCGTCGCTCGCGAATATAAATTTCATCCAACATGGCGAGCTGCCCTTTTTTCCTTTGCAAGTTCCGAGAGTCTCGGCCAAATCCTCGAAGGAAAAAAGCCGTAACTAGTTATCCTTTTTCCATTGCATTTTCTGTGGATTGGGGCAAGATTTGCAAAGGCAAAAGATTGCATCGATATTGGTTCAAATTGATTTAAATAAATGAAAATAAATGCATATCATTGGAAAGAGGACGTTCTAAGGATTCAAAGTATATGGATGCTTAGGTCAATATACCTACCAATGAAACGAAAACACTTAGGAAAGGTCGGGGACGGTTTTTTAGCTCTCCTGAAGAGTCGACTTTCGGAGTTACCCTTTTTCTTTGCACGGCAGTACTGCTTCTCGGAGCTCGTGCACGACCCTTTTACTACAGGGGAGGGGGATCATGTCCATGATAATAGCAACGTATTCGTATTCAAAGACGCATTCGCGTCCCCTCCGATTTTGCTGAGATTGTGCATGGATGCTGCTATGCAAGTTCCTAGTAAGTAGTAACCCCCTAAAACCATTCTTGTTCACAACTTACGGTTTGACCTCCAGAGGTCACCAAAATATAAAGCTCGAAAATCTGGCGAACCCTACAATTTTAAGACAAAAAGAGCTAGACGCGTCGTTTCGGCTCTGGTGCTTTCCATTGACACCAAAGATAATTCGCAATTCATACAAACTTCGTTAAACTCGAGCCCCTGACTTTGAATTCGAAATTCAATTTCATTAGCCGCCTTG
Organism: Lepas anatifera; assembly: GCA_034440635.1. Lineage (NCBI taxonomy): Eukaryota > Metazoa > Arthropoda > Thecostraca > Lepadidae > Lepas > Lepas anatifera. Next base: position 908,723 of record JAOTON010000999.1, on the reverse strand, counting down.
CCAAAAAGCGTGGCGAACCCCAAACCAACGCTTTATTACTTACTTATCATCGTTTTTTTGTGGTCAAGCGCGGCCATCGCAGTCAGCATCATTCACAAAAATGTAAACAACCATTAAATATATTATTTCCGCTCTAGGCGTACATTTTATGTAAAAATGACCGTTTTACAATAATGCTTGTGAACCCTGCCATTCCTACCAGTGGCGGCGCTTCTATAGAGGAACATTAGGCACTGCCTAGCCACTTTTAAATGTCGAAGTCAGTATGTATTTTATGTGGAAGAAATCTAACTTGACTCCATGTTTAAGTGGCAGAGAATGTTGCTTTTTCGGATCACTGGGTCAAAGAGTCAATAATTTGCATTTCTGACAATCCTAGCTCGCAGCTTTTACCGTCAACAAATGTGATATCAGGCACTTCGCGAATCCGCTGAATCTGCCTAAGACCGTGGCAAACCTAACGTGTGCTTTTTGATTGACATCTAATACCTCATTCATTTGGACGCGAGTACTGGCTCGTAAAATCAGCAACCTAGGCTAGCCTGAAGTGCTAGCACGTGCGATGCCGCGTCTTAGGACCTTGATTACAGCGGATTCATTTATTGACTTTTTTTGTATTCGTGGATTTCTAGCCTTCTCTAGTGCGGTACAGTTGTTTGGCAATTATTAGCAAGATATCTAATTTGGGAAACCCTTATGAAGATCGTGAATCATGGCACAAAATCTGGTGGATGAAATTTAAAAAATCCGTTCGATCGTAAGCGAGAAATTTGATATCATAAAAATGAAGTGCCGAAGCCGTCCTTGAAATGGGAAGCTCTCGTGAGTACCTTGTCCTTCCCGGCTTACTACCTATCCTTCTTGAATTTTGTCTTGCACCTTCATTTACTGCTGTATAACCGTTTCCACAATCCCCGACATGTTTATATATATATATATATATATATATATATATATATATATATATATATACAACGACCACCCTGTCAAGGAGATGCACAATGCACAAGAACACCGGGGGCCCATACGAACATATGGCACAACAAAATGGAATTGAACTGACGAGACAAGACTTACAAGAGAACACGGTCATCATGAAATCATGTAGAGATCATAGAAAGTTGTGGATATTCGAGGCACTCCTGACCATCAAGGAACGTCCTTTCATAAATAAGCAGGTCAATTCCTATCGCAGAACTGAACTATTTGGCAGTGACTTCTAATTCTGATATTAAAAATGGGGGGAGAGTGTCTACTCGGTAGTTATCGACATATAATTTGTTCAGCCGTACTAATCAATGTTGCATTAATCTATTCATGTGTAAGGGTCTCACAGCAGTGAAGTGCTCCACCCTTTTTCCGCTCGAGGAACTAACAGAATTATTCAAAACCATGAAACACTAGTGAGTTATCTTATGAATTTTGTCCGATCGAATCGTCAAATGTTTATATATATATATATATATGTATATATATATATATATATATATATTCGAGTATTTTGGCAAGATGTTCTCCTTGACACACTGGTGATTAAATAACACGGAAGTTTCACTTTTAGATGTTTTTTAATAGTTTTTTTAGTTTTCGTATAGTTCTTCTGTTATCGGGTAAGAGGTTATGTAAAATGTTACCAAAGTTCATAAATTTCAACTAGTTTCTATTGCGTCTCGCAATCATTATCAAGAATAATACATATTTTTCAGCTCACAGTTCAAACATTCATCTTTGAAAAATACCATTGCATAAAACGAGCTTGATAACACAGACACTTTCAATTACCGTACACTACCTTTACGACATGTAGAAAATATCAACACTTCATAGCTGTTAAGACATAAGCAATTACATTAACACACCGTTAAAACACAATAGTTAACATGAAACATACTGCGTGTACCTGTTGTCAGATTGTCTAGCTCCCTCCCCATAGTGTTAGTGATTGTTGTTGATTGAGTTGGATGTTGAGGGTGGGTTTCTGCTGATCGATGTAAAGTGATTCTAAGATGACTAGTTTGTGGGTGTCGTCGGTGGATGCGATGATAGTAGTGTTGTGGACAAGCATGTCCCGTGTCAGTGATGTGCTATGTTTGTCAGTCATGTGTTGTTTGATGGTGCCGTGTTGGAGGTGCATGGTTAAGCGCCGGGACAGGGCCGTTGTTGTCACACCAATGTGGTGGGCAGCATGAGGTCGGCAACCCTCATGGGGGCAAGTGAATTTGTACACTACATTGGTGCGTTTCAACGTCCCTGTCGGGGCTGAACTGTTGCGCATGATGAGGTTTTTAGTTTTTTGTGTCGTGTAGTATATGTTGAGATGTAGTACTTCTTGGTCTTTGCACTGCGTATTGCGTCTTATGATATCTTCTGATCAGATAGTTTGCAAACTAACTAGTTAGTTTGCAAACTCCCGGACTGGTCAGTGAGTTTGCAAACACCCTAGTTAGTTTGCAAACTAACTAGGTAGTTTGCAAACTCCCTGACTGATCAGATAGTTTGCAAACTAACTAGTTAGTTTGCAAGCTCACTAGTTAATTTGCAAACTACCTAGGGAATTTGCAAATTCACTAGTTCATTTGCAGAATAGCTGAATTACTTTAGATTAATAATGCAGAAGCTGATCCAGCGCAGTTTCGATCTCTTAACTGATAGGCAGGCCGCTTGAGATATACCGAAACCGTCAACGAAAGGATAGCACGGTAGCCACGTAGCCTACCTGAGTACTTCTTGCCATGCCAAGCATGGCCCGGAGCCGGCATAAGAATAAGGGCAGGGGCCGGATGTGGCCTGTCCGGTCCTCTCCTTACTGTTCAATCAAAATATGCATTATTTTAATAACGTGAGGGAAAACTGAAAGTAGTACAAGATATCATGGGCCTAAAGCTGCGTTTCAAGTTGCAAAACAGAATGCGTAACAGGTATGCTAGGGACGACGGCACTGCGCTCCACCTTTTTTATCACCTGTGAAAACGCAGGAGGGGGAGGGAAGGGCAACGGGTACTGATCCCCGTGCCGGCGCGAATTAAGGATCTTGGACCAAATATTCGTTTTTAGTAACCGGACCAGGCGCTGATACTGACTTCCTTATAGGAAGGTGGCGGATGTTAGACTCGGGACGGGTCCCCTTTAGGCCCGGGCGGGATGTTCTGTATTTAACCCTTCTCCGCTTAGTGAGGGGTTGGATCGGACCCCTTGACTTTTCACGAATGATTCCGAGCCGATTTAAATGAGATGTGCCTGATTTTGTATAACTCTAGGCTGACCCCTTTGATAGCTTGCACTAAAAAATTGACTTCAGGTAATGAGTTTTGATGTAATTTATAAACCTATGTAAGGCAAAACAGTCTTCTAATATAAGACTGACACAACCAGGGCATCCATTTTTGGGCCAGGGGATTAACAAGGTCACCACAGGTTACCAAAGGTAACGGTTTTCGAGATTGCACACTTTCATACCTTTTGAACGCGATAAGATACAACAATAAATTTGGTATCATGGTGACGAGCATGACCCAAGGATTCAGATGATTTGCAACATCACCCTGAAAGATCACCATTGAACCTTGACCTGAGGTCAAGGTCATGTTGCATATCATTCGAATCCTTGTGTTAAGAAAAACACATTGATGCCTTTGACTTTGTTCTAGGTCTAATGGTCCCCGAGTTATAAAATATTTCCCAAATGAGTCAAAATTTACCCATTTGGACCCTCTGTTACGTTATGGGTCAACGGATATGGTTCAAACTCGGATTTTGATTACAAGACGGTAAGGGGCAGCACCGTTTCAATTTTTTTCATACCACCTCCGGTTCCCAAAATCGTGGAGGGGTCCGATCGAACTCCCAGGTGATGTTGGGTGCGGACAGCCCAGGCGGTGCCGGGTTAATGAACGTGAAATATTTTCAAACTGAAAAATAAAATAAAAATGCAGAGGCGAATCCGAAATTTCCTCGAGGATGAGGAGGATGTAAGTCTCGGGGTCCCCGCCGGGAAAGGGGTGCGCGCAAATTTTATTTTATTGAGCGTTAACTATCTGCAAACTGAATCATTTGTGCCTACTTATTAATTTGATATGTTCGGGGACCGCGAAACTAACTATTGGGGCCCAGAGAACAATTCTGGGAGCCCTCGAGACCAGCTCTGGGGCCTCCGAGACTAATTCTAGGCGTTACCAGGGCTTGGGGCTCCCGGGATCAACTATTGGGCCCCTGAGACAAATTATGTGGGTCCCGGGACCAGCCTTGGGGCCCAAGACAAACTGCTAAGGGCTCCAGGCTAACTCTTGGGGCACCAAACCTACTCTTGGGGCCCCTAGACCAACATTTCGGTGGCATTTGGGTTTCCCGGGAACAGTCATCATACATCATTGGGGTCCCCCTGCGGGAGGGGGCGAGTTGGACTTTGCAGTGCTAATTTTAGCCCACGGAGGTCGCCCCTATCGATCCCCCCACTTGAATCTGCCTCTGAATGAGATAAAAACCCATAGACATGCGCCTCCGAGTAGGCACCTCCTGGCTTCCAGGTGCGTCACCTTTGGTAATCAAGTAAGAAAGCCAGCGCATCTTCAAACTACAACCGGCAGAAATGTGTCCTTTTTAGATCCAAACCATTTCCAAGTGTGTGTGTGTGTGTTTTTTTTTTGCTTTTCGATAATCTTGCTTGCATAAATTCAGCTTCCCCCACGGGGATGAGTACCCGTTGCCCTTCCCTCCACCTCCTGCGTTTTCACAGGTGATAAAAAAGGCGGAGTGCAGTGCCGTCGTCGCTAGCATACCTGTTACGTATTCTGTTTTGCAACTTGAAACGTAGCTTTAGGCCCACGATATCTTGCTCTACTTTCAGTTTTCCCTCACGCTATTAAAATAATGCATATTTTGATTGAACAGTAAGGAGAGGACCGGACAGGCCACACCCGGCCCATACCCTTAGTCTTATGGCGGCTCCGGGCTATGCTCGGCATGGCAAGAAGTACTCAGGTAGGCTACGTGGCTACCGTGCTATCCTTTCGTTGATGGTTTCGGTATATCTCAAGCGGCCTGCCTATCAGTTAGGAGATCGAAACTGCGCTGGATCAGCTTCTGCATTATTAATCTAAAGTAATTCGGCTATTCCGCAAATGAACTAGTGAATTTACAAATTCCCTAGGTAGTTTGCAAACTAACTAGGGTGTTTGCAAACTCACTGACCGGTCCGGGAGTTTGCAAACTAACGGATTTCGCATTCTAACTGTAACATATATATATATATATATATATATATATATATATATATATATACATATAATATATATATAATATGATATTCAACATTTAAGCATAAATATTCTTTTGCTCTTTTGCTCATCGACTTGAGCTTGCCCCCTCTCCAGGCGACCTGCTGCATCCGCCCCCGTCCACTATCAGGTAAAAAGCCTGGGCGACGTCCCCACCTCTAAACCAATCGTGCCTAGGCAGCCATAATGTTCAAGCGCCGCCACTGATTCCTACCTTTATCTGTTAAGATGAAAAATAGCCCCATATCGAAATTACTCATATATCATAGATCATTCACAAAAAAAACCGACAGCTTCAACTGTCCTAGTTAAGCCAGAATCAACAAAACATGTTTATTCCAATGATAAAAACTTCCACCGACATCATTCAACCTCCTCTAAGCCCCGCCCACCGAAGACGGGGCCTTAACCTATTTCCGTCAGGCTCCGGCTACCCCTATTTCCGGCAGGGGGGCAATATCGGCCCCCTAAGATCTCGTAATCTAACCGGCCGATTTTGAAAATTCAAAGTGCTATAGATTCCCCTGACGCTAAACTTTATTTTGAAAAAAGAAAATTTCAAAATTTTGATTTTTAAGGAGAAACTCGTGCAAAATGTACAATTTTGTGTATTTTTAGATTTTCCATAACCCTTGTCTCTGTTGTACGATTTTCACAAAACTAGTTCAGATTTACAAATAATTGACCAAAAATTTTAATATACTGAGTTACGCAAAAATTGAAATTCAATGGCAGTTCCAGGACCAGGACTATGAGGAAATATATACAACCTAAAAAGTTTTGTTACGCGGATTAGAAGCCGTGATATACTGTTAGCATCTTTGACACATAAATAAATGAAAAAAGTGAAAAACTCATCAGGGCGGATGCAGTAAGGTAAAACAGTGGGGTAAAATACATCCCAACAATATGCAGTGGTATGCATGAGTATATTAGTCCCTCGACTAGTTGAAATTTATTTCTGATAATTTTTACCCTCCCATGGCAGCTCTGGGAAAGGAGGTGACATAGGCGGATCAAGGACTCTCGTCGTGGGGGGCGGGTGGGGTGATTGGAAACACATTTTTAATATACAACGATATTGAGTCGCGGCGGTGATACTGGCTGGGAATATGCATTTTGAAAATGTGTAGTGACTGGACACGCCTCTGGTAATCTAGAATTTGGTTATAACTATTTTGAATTTTCATATACCCAATTGTATTCGCCCTGGCACGGCTGTAAGCAGTCTTCTCACTTACTAACGTTTAGTCCTTCTTGATAACATTCCCCCATTTTGAACTGCTGTAACCGCCCCTGATGAATACAAATAGTGACAATTGTGAATGCCCTATCATCTCACATAAAAAATGATATAATAAAACCATATAACTGGTATCAGGATCAGCAGAGACGGCTTCCTTTTACAAAGAACCCATCGCATACGATAATACTTGGTTTGTGGATAGAACCTCCCCAAAACCCAGCAATAGCTCCGCCCCTGGTAAATATATAATATTGACAATTTCAGAAAACCTGCCTGTACTAGTTTTAGGAAAAGTCAGGAAGTTTCAAAGTTCTATCGTAAGCCGTTTCGGAGATATTCTTGAAAAACCTTAGGGGGCAATATTAGCCCCCCTGCCGGAAATAGGGTTAAAGCAAGCGCACCATTTAAAGGGAATGTGGCACCTTCATAACGTGATTTTAACTGAGATAGCCAAAGCCCTGTTCCAGCCGTCAGTACAGTTTTGTCAGCACTAGTCAGCGGGCCGCGTTGCGCCTACGTCACAGTACTGTAGCCTCTCCCCGGGAACTAGTTCTAGAGGTTTTACGGGCTGACGGCCTGCTGTTTGTGCTGATGAAAAACAGTAAGTGCACGAAGTGGCAGTCTAATATTTTTAATGGTATAAAGGTTTGAGTTCCCTTTGCGTAGCACAAACAAGAGGCGATTATGGCGCTGATGTTACTTTTCTGGACGAGGGGTTAGAGGTCGTGCTGACAAAACTGTGCTGACAGCTGGGTCATTCCACCATAAATCAACCAAGGCATAAAACCCTACTATTTTTAATTTTATCCAAAATTGGTATATGGGGACTCACAAGGGCTTAGAATCCACCCATGGCACCCAAAAAATTATTTAAAAATTGGTTTGAGAGAAATGGCCTCCGGCAATTTCTGAAGGTAATTATACAGGCATTGATTAGAATGCCTATAGCTACAAAAGTGTTCAAGTGATTTCTAAAAATTTTATTGTTTTAGGTTGTAAATTCTACGGGCAACATTTTGGTTATCTTCAATTTTGAAATTTTAACAAAAAATGTTTGGTGACATCATGACCTAGTTTTATAACGGTCACCTTGACCTGTAGTACAGTAAAATTCAAAAATTCTCTTGAAAGCGTTTTGACATATGGTAGTAGTCTTTCATATCAAATAAAGAAAAAATGGCTTTCGAAATGCATATGCCACTTTTAGCTTCATATATAGAACACTAGGTGTCACTGTGGAGCTATGCTATCGTAACTCATGTGCTGATTGACTTGCAACTTTAAAATAAAAATATTTGAAGAATCAAAATCAAGCAGTCAACCTAGAGTTGAAGCATTTTAACACAAGCACAGGAGTAGGGGTTACCCTTCCCTATTTTGAATTCACATTATTGTCTCTTTGGGAATTAACTTAGCTGTTGTAAATGTCATGTATGGTTGTTTGAATCATTGTGCATCTTTTGAAAATAGATGTGTTCCCATCACATTGATTCACCGAACTATGATGTCATTTCCAGAAGCATTTGACCCGCGCCCCACCGGGTCCGGCGCCACCTTCGCCTCACTGGGGGGCCATCAATGCCCCCTAACTCCGAAAATATGGAAGTTAGCGCAAAGCTGCAAAAGGCATTAAAAAGCTCATGTGAATTCAGTAAGATTTTACTAACACGTTTGAGCGCTCGGGTGTATGTTTTGACCTCCACAAGTCAAGTTATGTCACGATAGGCTATTTCCAGTAAAACATGCAATCCTTAAAGGGAAGGTGGCACCTTCATAACGTAATTTTAACTGAGATAGCTAAGTTGTTAAGCAAGTCGGAAAACCCGGTACTCAATATATCATTTGTCTTGAAACTCGAGATTTCCTTAGAAAAAGCTAAAACCTACCTGCAGTGTACCCCTCATGTACCCCTAGCAGCAGGCCACAGTTGTCGTGACCATAGAGATTTATACAGATACGATTATACAGAATAGAGATATACAGAGATATGTATATAGCTCTGTGGTCATGACTGTTGGTGTGACGACATATGCTGACGTCACGATGAGCATCAGCCAATCGAAGCCCTTGAAGCTTTTCAAGTATGGTAGTGGTTGCCAGATCATGACATCATCCACAGGCAGATATTTTTCCTAGAGGAATATTTTAAAAATCAAAATGTTGAGCTTGTACATTTCTCAGAGAAATCATGAGTGGTTCCATTATTTTCGGCTAAAAGTACGCCTAATTACACTAAATTCCAGGATTCGACCAAGGTGCCACATTCCCTTTAAGAAACATGAGCATAGCTCTCACGCCATTAGAGCTATTGAGATCTAGCAAAAATCATGTGGAACACAATGGCCTGCCGCCAGTGGTTTGACCTCCAGAGGGTACCTCGTGACTTAATATGACCTGAGGTCTCGAAAGGTAAGAAAGTGACCGTATTGTATATCAAATGAAAACTAGTGACGAGACATACACGATGACCTTTGATTCCGTTTTGTAGCTTAATTATGTCAAAAGTTATCGTCAAAATGCTGTTTTTGACCTCTGGTGACCTCTGATGGTCTCAGATAGGTCAAAGGGCAATATCGCCCCTGGGATCCATGAAAGGGTGTCCAAGAACGCTTATCTGAGCAAATTGAGCATTTGCGATTATTTTGTGACTATTAGCTCATGCGACAGCTTTTCTCCATGCTTTTTCTATGGAAGAGGTTACCTGGTGACCTGACCTCAGGTCACCAAATCAAAAAACCCCGAATAAAAATTTGGTAGACTCTGGAGGGGTCATGAAGTGTCGAAAGTTTTAAATCGATCGGCTTAGAAATGTAGCTATGGTAGAGCTCAAAAGTTAAGTGAGGTGACCTTGGCTGACATCGCCTGGTGACCTGACCTATTGCATTGCATGGGACTGGTTCAGAGCTCAAAAGTACTCCTGAGAAGTGAAAGTAACTATTATTTTTTATTATATTATTTTTATTATATTATTAAAGTAACTAACACATCATTCAAATGGACTATTCACAAGCCATTCTGAATCATTTACGCCAATTTAGTGAGTTTCTAATCATCTGTCACTGCTTACACCCCCTTCAAGGTCAAATTAGTTCAAAGGTTGAAAAATTTCAAGTCCGTTTTGGAAGAAAAACGTCTTATTCAATGTCCTTTTCATGCAAATTGACTATTCACAAGAAATTTTGCATCAGTTACGCCAAGTGCCTGCTTCATCATGTGTTATTGATTACATCCCCTTCAAGGTCAAATAAGGTCAAATTTCGAAAAGGTCAAGTCCATGTGATATGCAAACCAACTATTTTGGTGTGTATATCATTCAAATTGACTATTCATAAACCACTCTGCATCATTTACTCCAAGTAAGTTTGATTCTTCAATTGTTATTGCTTACCCCCTTTCAAGGTAAAAAAGGGTCACAGGTCGAAAAAGGTTAATCCCGTATCGGACGTAAGTCAAATAATTCGGTGTTCATCTCATTTAGAAATACCGAATTGAAACACGCATCTGTAGTCGTGATTCGACACAGAGTTATCAGTGAGGTCACGCAAGGTCAAATAAAGGTCATTGAATGTTAAAAAAGGTCATAGAATGTTAAAGGTCATAAAAGGTCTAACCTGATAAAAATGAGCCTTCGAAGGCTGGAGGAAAATATTCTGGGACAGTTCATGAGCAAATGATGCAAAAGAACGATAAGAGTCTGGAGCATTCACGTGAAAACGGGTACAGGCGCTCAAATGACCCCAACATGCCTCCACTCTTGAGGTCTTAACTCCGTGACCTTGAAGGGTAGGAACAATTCTTTGCAAGATGTCCGCAATGGATGCGTCAGAGACTATACAACATTTCAAGACTCTAACTTAAGAAGCTTGTTTTCAATTCTTGAAAAAAACCTGAGGGGGTTGCAACACCTGTGCGTGTAAGGGTTAACACCCCCTATGGCGTTGACGGGAAAGAAATTTGTTGAAAAGTCCATGGCGCCCCTCTTAAAGTCGGACATTCCTTCGTCACTGGCATTAACCATACCAGGAGTTACGATGGTACAGCTCAATAGTGACACCTAGTGTCATGTTTCGGAAGTAAGAAGTAGTATATTTAGAGCGAAAGCCATATTTTATATTACTTTACCTGAAAGAGTATTTCCAAAGGTAAAAATGTTTTTACATGAATTTATAAATTTCACTGTACTGCGGGTCAAGGTCACCGTTCAAAAACTTGGTCACGAGGTCATGACGTCATTTTTGCAGAAATATAAAAATCTAAGATAGCCAAATTGAAATATGTTGAATGGTGAACAAAAATGTAAAATATCGTTACAATCATTAAAAAAATGGCAGAACTATAGGCTTTCAAAACAATGCCTACATGGTGACCTTCGATAAATGCCGGAGGCTATATCTGCCATACCAAATTTTCAAATAATTTTTGGCGCCATGGTTAGATTCTACACCTTTGAAACCCCTTTGACACCAATATCGGAGAGAATCAAAAATAGAAGGGTTTTATTTTACGAAATATTTGGTCGATTTATGGTGGAATGACCCAGCTGGAACAGGGCTCAAGTTGTAAAGCAAGTCGGAAAACCCGGTACTCCATATGTCATTTGTCTTGGAACTCGATATTTCCGTAAAAAAGCTAAAACCTACCTGACACCAGCCCCCTCATCAGCTCCTCGCCGGGCGGTCCTTCTTGTGAGCTGCTGGTGTGACGACATATGCTGACGTCTGGATGAGCATCAGCCAATTGAAGCCCTTGAAGCGTTTCAAGTATGGTAGTGGTTGCCAGATCATAACATCCACAGGCAGATATTTATTTATTTTCCTAGAGGAGTATTTTTAAAAACAAAATATTTAGCTTATTGAACATTTTCAGAGAAATCATGAGTGGTTTCATTATTTTTGGCTAAAAGTACGCCTAATTTTACTAAATTCCAGGATTCGACCAAGGTTACACATTCCCTTTAACAGTCACACAGCTTGTCTCCCATAGGAGATGCAAATCAGTCATAACACTGGTCAACAAAATTTAACCTTTGTTGTGGATCCAATATGAAACAGTCCGTTTCTAGGGTAATTTGTGGCGCTGAACACGAATCTGGCAGCAGAAATACCGTATCAGATCAGAATTTTGAGATCCAGTATGTCTGTGTGTCGTGTTTGTGCAAGCCTTCTTGGCATCAGTGAAATTGGCAGTGCAAAACCCGATTTTCTACCCTAGCCTCCGACCTTAAACCCGATTATCATAGACCTAGGTCAATATATTCAGGGTAAAACGAGGCTATATAGGTCAAATTCTGTATGTGCAGGGTAGCCATTGGGAAATGCCGTGATTATGCGATGAGAAGCGGGATATGGAGAGAAAGTGGCCTGAAGTAACAGAGGAAAGGTCTGAGGCAATGTTCTCTGAAACTTTTAGACCAACGTCGTTCAAGGCCATTGACCTTTGACGTCAAAATATTAAAGTTTGTCTATAAAGTGTACTGCAACTAGCACTATGGCAACCGTCGGGCGGAAAATAAGGTTTGACCCATGACCTTTGTCTTGAACCTGCGACTTTGAGCTCAAGATTGAGTGACCTAGCGTATGACGTCATAGCATGATATACGTCATATTAGGCGGCATCATCCGACCAAAGGCACTAGGGCCAATGACCTTGAAATGATAGTATGACCTTGACCTGTGACTTTTTACTTAGACTCGACCTTCAAGGGAGGTGACTCTGACATAAAATCCTCATCATATAATGTTGCGACGCCACCTCTCGGTCTACGATACAGGCGAGCTTGTGCGACTGATGAACCAGGACTTGGCCAGCTGGTGGCCAGCTGGCCAGGTCGCTGAAATGAGTGCTCCGTACTAAACCTTATCAAAAATCTGTTTTATATATTTGTTTGCCCTATAAATACGTTAATCAAAGAAGATAAGGTATATTTGCGTCCCGGGCCAAGATATCACGACGATCAGCAACGCGGATGCTACGGTAGGTGTGATGTTAAATGGCGTGAACATCAAAAATTTCCGACGAGAATCGATAAAATGCGTGTGACTAAAGTGGCGCATAGATAGAAACTGCCAAGAAATTCGCCTTTCAAAATTTGGATGAAAAACGTGACCTTTGGAGCCAAGCACCACCACTTTGGTGGCATATAGGATTTTATTCCCAGTCCAAAAAGTTGGTTGTACAACGTGACTCCTGGAGCCAAGCACCATCACTTTCGGTGCGATTTTAGGTTTTTAAGAAGAGAACACCCGAAAGGGGTCCTGTCGGCGGTCGCCTCCGGCCCCTCGTGTTGGGCCAGGTGGGACCTGGGCGGCGGGGACGACTACATCCGGCCCTGCTTCCAAACGACCGCCACCTCTACCGGAGCCGCCTGATGGCGGCCATCCCAGCCGATAAAGATCATATTATATTTTTGCAGGAGCGAGGTAACCCGGCCTACCTCGCCCTAGTCCTTCAACGAGCCGGAGACGTGGGTGGACTGAAAGTGTCAGCACCACCCGATATGCGGAGGAGAACGGCACCAAGAGAGTGGTCCTAGGGGACAAACATGGCCTCTCCCGCCTAGAATCCATCGAAGTGGCCAGGCGCCGGACGGGCCACTCTCTTCTCCTCCACAGTTACCAGCACCGGGTGGGACTGGCATCAAATGGCACGTGCCCGGAGTGCGGGGAGGACGTGGAAACAATGCAGCACCTTTTAACAGAATGCCCAGCGCGAGCTCTTCTCCGTCAGAATGTCTTTGGCCGGGACGACCCGACAATTCAAGAGGCGCTGGGCGATCCGCCTCGGCTGGCGGCCTTCATCCGGCGGCTGGGACGCCTCTGACGAGGCACCTCCCATATGGCAGCTGCCGAGTGCCGGAAACATCATCATCATCATCAGCTTGTGCGACCGAGCGCAAACCTTGTTCAATGTACAATGTTCATGCACTTGAATGCGAGGTAGTCTTTCGTTGCAATAAATCCACATGTATATTGATAAGCTGCGTTGTCTGGGTGCAGATAATCCGGATTATCGACATCCTTGATCTATATTTTTCTACAAAAGGCTAGGCTGATGACGGTGTGTGGAAAGTGTAGGGTAGGGTGGCACTTATTTTCGACATTTTCAATTTCCACAGGGACGGGCAGCCGATCTGTTCTATCCCTTGCAAAAACAACGTGTGGACATTTTTATTGAAAAAAATTTACATTTACAGGTCGATCAAGGAGGTAAAAGCTGCTATTTTTGGCAAAAAAAAACTTTTTTCAGGATTTAAACAAAAGCATTCCCATAAAAATATGTAACTATTTTGCACTGATCAAATCATGTTTGAGCTAAATAACATATTTTACCGAACACTTGTGATTCTGGGAACCTTCCTTCTGGCTCTGCTTGGGAGCGTAAAACATTTCACCACGACGGGTGTAAGAGCGACTTGCTTTATCGGGTCGTTTTAAAACGTTTTGTGTTCTTTGGACTTGGGCTCAGTCATGGGGACGTTGCGATGCTCCTAGGTCGTGTCCCGGCGCATATGGAACGTCAACATTCAGGTGAGGCTGATGACCGGTGGAGACAATGACCGACGTAATACCCTTCTGGGAGCGTGCGCATATCCAGATGCAGAAGAGGCAGCGCGCGCTGGAACAGGTGATCCGCCTGCACGAGAAGTGAGAGACGCTCAAAAAGACAAGAAGCGGCGGACCAAAATGTAGGAGACGGATGAGAAAAAGTTTTTCGAGTCGGCGACTGGTCTCTTTGACATCGCGCATCAGGACGCTCTGGTGATGATGGCGATCAACGAGGACAAGGAGTTCCTCTAGGGCCAGCGCGAGAAGGGGCGGCGCGGCTGCATGGCGATGAAGGACGGCCGTCCTCGAAAACCGGAAGCGGAAGAAGGAGCAGGCGACACAGCAATATCGAGAGACGGCTGAGATGGAGCGACGAACTCTTGACGAGACTGCGCAGCTGACCTTTTTCAGCACCTCTAGTGTCGTCAGCAGTCCCACTCGCTCCGTCCACCAAGAGCGCGACGGCGACGACTCGCCTGGTCCATCGACTTTTACAGCAACTTGTTTACCGCCCAAGCGTTGGCATGCGAAAACAAAGCTCATCAGCACAGAGCTAGCAACCGCGATGGATCGAACAAAGATGTCCCACCGCGAAGGTGTCTACGTCCTACCGGCGGCGGCTCTAAGCCTGGGACACAAACCTGAAGAGCTGGCCATCAACCGTGAGTCATCTGGCAAGTCTCAGATACAGTTCCGGAAGGTTAAGGCTGCCGAGATCAGAGCCGCCTTTGCACCGACCGTCCCTCTCACAGCCCATTCGGATGGAAAAATATTTCCAGGCATGGGCAGAGGACCAGCCGTCGACCGACTTCCAGCCCTCCTCTCTGCTGACGGCGTGCCGAAGCTCCTGGCCATACCGAAGCTTCCTAACTGTGCTGGATAGGCTGCCGCTGTCCTTGCGGTGCTCGGTGACTGGGAGGTGAACGACCGAGTGAGGGTGCTCAGTTTCGACACCACTGCCTCTAACACTGGCCTCAGGGCCGGGGCCTGCGCGATAATCGAGCAACGGCTAGGCCAGGACATGCTTCACCTAGCCTGCCGCCACCATGTTTATGAGCTTGTCCTGTAGAAGGCGTTCACCGTCTGTCTCGGCCTGTCCAGCGGCCCGGGCATTCCTTTATTCAAGCGCTTCCAGACAATTTGGGCATCGTTGGATAGGACGGCACCGGAGCCCTTCGACGACTGCGATATGCGGTGACACCTGCACGACAGTCGCAACGACCTCCTTGCGCATTTCGACCGCTTCCTCAACAACCAGCACCCACGCGATGGCTACCGCGAACTGCTGGAGATCGCCCTGGGCGGTGTCCCGAAGATGAAGCTAATGTCAACCTTGACCAGGTTGAAGGTTACCATGCTCCATCAGTAGAGCCCTGGCTTGTTGCCGAGACTCCAGTTGATACGAGTTTGATCTCAAAAACCAGGGAACTTTCACCGGAGGTTGTCCGCCAGATTTTCTTGGACCACTGCAACAGGTTTTACCGAGGACACACGCTGTTTTACACTGACGGATCCAAGTGTGATAGCGGTACTGGCTGCGCATTTGTTGGTGACAGTGTTGAAAAACGCTTTACACTTCCAGGACACGCGTCAGTTTTTACTGCAGAACTCTATGCCATCTTCCGCTGCATGGACCAAATATTGCGATGCAGGGACGACCGTTTTGTAATATTTACCGACTCTCTCTCATCACTGCAGGCACTAACTTCTTTTGAGCTCCATCCCACATCCTCATACATTTTAGATTTCATCAGACAGAGACTACACCGAGCACAATGTCGGAATAAACTTGTTACATTGGCATGGGTTCCTAGTCATGTTGGTATCAGTGGGAACGAGAGAGCCGACGCAGCAGCGAAGGAAGCGGCGCGACGTTCACCACCGCCCAGCCTTGGTCTCCCATATTCCGACTTTATCCCACTCATCCGTAAACACATCGACAACGTTTGGCAGGAGCAGTGGACCACAGACACGAAGGGAACTAAGCTAAGGGAGTTGAAACCCAAGACTGGCACGTGGCTGTCCAGCAACTGCCAGTGTAGAAGACACGAGGTGATTCTTTCCAGACTGCGAATTGGCCACACTTACGCGACCCATTCGTTTCGGCTGATAGGTGGAGACCCACCAGAGTGCTCGCGATGCGGTAGCCGCCTTACGGTTCGGCACGTCCTCGTGGAGTGTGAAGATTTCGAGATTGAAAGGAGACGGCACTTTCCGAGCTCACCGACCCTGACAGACCTACTTGGTGAGGCACCGACTGTAGACGTGTCTAGAATAGTTAGCTTTTTGGACGACGCGGGTTTCAAGGCTATCTACTCGCCCACATAGCCCTCGTGTAGGTTAGGATAAGCTATGTGGGCGAGTGGCCCTGGGGCGGGACCGGCAATAGGCGGGAAATGCCCCAGGGCTCGATACCACATAAAGGCAAAGGATATTAATGATTGAGCGGCTATATTTATAGACTTCGCTGGCAACTTTTGTATGTGTTTATTTTCATGAATCCATACCTTTTCTACCAACTGACACGCTAACGATCCTAGTCAAAACAAACTCCGCCAGACCCACTTGTTATGGGCGCAAAATGACCGAGGCCGTCGACGCGCCCAAAAGCACCACCAATGATGATGATGATGATGATGATGCGGTGTCCCGAAGCGAGGTGTAAGGATCGCCCTCCCCGGTGCACTGCACCGGGTGCGCTGGATGGCCAAGGTCATTTACTCCGTGAGAGTATATCTCTTCCGCACTCAGTTCCGTCTCACTGCGTCCGGGAAGAGCGGCATCCAGCGAGCCGTGACGTTTGTGCTCTCAACGTATGCCACGATCTGGTTCGAGGCACCGACTCCGGACTCCGCCCCGGCTCAGGACCTCGGCTTCGTCAAGCCGCTCAAGTAACAGGACAGGCTGGTGTCCAAGGCGACAGTCGCCGTCTTCGGCCGTCACCTCTGCTATCTGAGTGAGCGACTGGTCGCGCTCGCCTTCTTCGACGAGGGCGTGACGCTCGCGACCAAGCGCAAAATGGCCATAGCGTTACGCGAGGAGGAGGGACCCGAGGATGCCCTCGCCGAGTCCAGGCTGAGGTCACTGCGGCGTCGGTCTCCAAGAAGACGGTGGCAATTTCGTCATAACTGGCTCCGCCAACTTCTTCACCCTTCTCAACCTGGAGACAAGCTTCCTCGACAAGGATCCAGCCTGCTGGGAGGAGGAACTCTCCTACAACGCTGCTTCTCGCCGCGTCAAATCACTCCGTGTCGTCAACGGCTTCTCGGGGCGGGGCTTCGTCCTGATGCAGGAGATCATACATATACTCATTTATTTTCTCAAAAATCATGGATCACTACAAACAATGTCGTACACGATCAGCGCAAAAGCACAAGTGCTTAACTTCAAGCGCTACTCGACTTCGGGCGATCAACATGACCCTCATCAAGGACGAGGGACAGAAGCAGTTCCTGCTACAGGTCGTCGAGGAGCATCGGCGCAGCTTTCCGAACGCCCGCAAGTCCGCTGTGATTGCAAACTAAGAGAAAATGAATGAAAGCTGGGCACATCTGAGACCACTGACGCTTTTTGAGCGGCTAATACTCGGGAATAGGGGTGTAGCTGGAACCAAGAGAGTTGAACACATGCTGTTTATGTCGAGTGTGGTGCTATTCATTAGTACAAATGGCAAATCTAGAATAAGAAACATTGAAAACCAAATGCTGAAAAATAATCACTTTTCCCCGAAAATGCAAACTTTGACCTCGTTGAGCGACCTCGAAATATACACAAAATTCCCCCAAAAATGCACACTTTGTTTTTGCCGTTGATAGAACAGTATGGCTGCCCGTCCTAGAAGAAATTCTCAAAAAATAAATTTACCACCGAATAAGTGTCCCCTAGTGTAGGGACTATACAACAGGTATGCTCTGGAGAAGAAACCAGGTCAGATGGCAAAAAACGGTTGCTAAATTTGAAATCAGCGGTTTCGAAATACCGCTGCTTGTGGCGCAGTCTAATGTTGCTGAAGTGTTGCAATGTTGCTGAATTGGTGGTTAAAAGGGGATAGGAAGCCCCCACCCCCAAATATCAGAGTGCATATAGTTTATGCCAAGCGGTAGGCTGCTCAGAGGCATAGGCGAATCTAGGATTGCGGATCGGGGGGGGGCACCTTCCCAAGGAGTCGCTCTCCGGGCCAAAGTGGTGTCAATTTTGACCAGCAAAACCTATCAGGTGGGCGCAAAATCCTATCAATGGGCACCGGTTTTCGCATCCTGGATGGGGGGGAGCGTGGCAACCGACATAACAGGGGGCGCCATTGACCTTCCAGGGGGATGCCGTGACTATTTCAGGGGTCGCCGAAGGTCGATCGACGGAGGGGAACCTGCCCCCTTTGCCCGCCCCCTGGATCCGCGGATACTCAGAAGCAATGGCAATGTAATCACCTCGGTAATATCCTGCCCAGGCCGGGAAGGTACCCGGCCGTGACATCATAAGGACGCTTGCGGCTGCTTTCAGTGGCTCCTGGATCGTTAAGCCACGCCACGATGGCGGCCGGGGAAAGCAATGGGGTAAGGTTATGTTGGCATACCCTAATGTTAGAATCTTGTCGATGGAGAACCAAATTCAAGCATATATGCAGCTCATGGATGGAGCCAGGTAGGCTGGCAGAAGCCAATTAGACGTCGATGCAGAATTTTTTCAACTTTGGAGGAGGGGAGCAAAATATGTCATCGCTGGTGGGGTCAAATATAATTTAGCTAGGTTTCCTGGGATATTGCTGTTTTTTCAGCGGTAATATCTTCAGAAGTCTTTAAAGACGATTCACAGAAATATAATTTCGTCTGCTGAGCCATTGAATGCAACACAGTGGCAAGACGGAAGTTAAGGAAAAAATCGCCAGAATTTACGGCCAACCCTACAACTAGTTTGCTTTTTAGGATATACTTATTTTTATTACTGTTACCTTAGTTACCTAAGAACGTCTTCAAAGACCATTCACAAAAATATAGTTTTTGTCTTATGACGTGTTAAGCATAACACAGGCGGCAAAACTAAAATTGAAGAAAATAGTTTAACCTTAAATCATGGCGAACCCTACAACCAATTTTTCTAGTCTATAAGGGTTTTTTAGTCACTGATACCTTAGAAATACTTCAAAGTCTATTAGCAAAATTTTAGTTTTTTTCTGCTGATGCGTTAAGTATACTAAAGAACATCACAATTAAAATTAAATCATCTCAAAATTTTCAAACGGAATTTGCGGGGCACCCTACAACTTATTTGTTTGGTAGGATATAACTGTTTTTTTCAGCGCTAATATCTTAAGAAATCTTTAGAGACGATTTACAAAACTATGACTTTTGTCTGCTGACCCGTGGAGTGAAATACTCGGTGGCAAAACGAAAATTAAGGAAAAATTGTTTTACCTGAATTTCTGGCGAACCCTACAACTCATTTCTTTTGTTGGATAATTTTTTTCATCACTGGTACCTTAAAACGTCTTCGAGGACCATCCACAAATATATCGTTTTTGTTTCCTGATTTGTTGAGTATAACACAGAGCAGTAAAACAAAAATTAAAGAAAGCACATTTTTTAACTTGAAATCACGGCGAACCAGGGTTGGCACTGCCCACTACCCATTGCCCGGATTTTTTAGTGGGTTTTTAATGGATAAAGCCCACCCGGTTTTTTTCATAAATCATTTTCTAGATGCCCTTAAGTAAATATTTTGTCTTTTTTGCTATCTATTCACATCACTTTTAAAGCTACTAAGCCTTGGTATTTGTAGAATATGCCAAAGTTTGGCAGAATCGGCACCATATGCTTCCTCATACAACCCTCTGGAAAAATGCATTTGGAAATTCTTGCCATCTTACCAGGAAAATAATTCCTAAGAATTCACACGTCGTCCAAACTGCACATTGTGCAACACAATTTCTATCTTTTTTTGCCACAGGTAAATGTCGCTGGATAAGACCAATACCGTCTCTGAGTATGACGTTAGTTTTTGTCTGTATCATGCAGTTTTTTTCCAGAATTCAACCTATATATATATATATATATATATATATATATATATATATATATATATATATATATATATCTTAATTTATAAACATCTCTGCAGGGTCAAAATATGCCAAAGTAACAGTGCAGTCTCAGATTGTAACTCTGACTGACTTTGACCTGAGACATTCACATAGTTTATTTGTCCAGCTCATGGAACCTCTAAGGCTTATGGTCATGGAGTCACAACGTGCTATACTCCAGGCGCGCAGCCTCTGGAGTACAGCAAGGTGATGCGACCGCCTCTCCTCTTGGCTGAGCTTAAGCACCGTAAAGAGCTTCCCGCACGGTCTCCTGTCGTTTTCTGATCTATGTTCCCCAAGTTAATTATAAGAAGACGGACACCATTACAATGTTTGTCTCGGAGACTCTCAATAGCAAGTCTCAGGGACCCAAGTGTTGGTCTGGCAGGGCCCACCAAAATTTTGAATTGGGGGCCCCAGATTCGGCTATCGGGTCACCAGAGTCTATCTCTGGGCCCCCAGACTTGGTCTCTGGAGCAGCCCCAAAAGTTTTCCCGATGTTTCCAGAGTTGGTGTGGAGGACCCTCAAGAGTTTGTCACGGGAGGGGGGGGGGCGCCCAGAGCTGGTCTCTGAGGGCCCCCAGAGTGGGTCTCGGTGGGCCCAAGAGTCTGACTTGGGGGATCCGAAAAGTTTTCTCGGGGAGCCCAGAACTGCTCTCGGATGGCCTTTAAGAATTCATCTCGGGGGTCTCAGATTTGGTCTCCGAGGCCTTCGAGGGTTTGTCTGGTGGGCGCATAGAGATGGTCTCGAACCTGGCTGAAAGTTGGTTTCGGGGGTCCCTAAATTCGATCCTTTGGCTCCCCAGAGCTGGTTTCGGGGTCCTCAAGAATTGTTCTTGGGGCCCCAGTGTTGGTCTCTAGGACCTTCAAGAGTTTGGTTCATGGGGTCCCTAGAGCTAGTCTCGGGGATCCCAAGACTCGTTCTCAGGCGACTCAATAGTTTTTTTCTGGCGGGAGGGGATGTTTTGTCTCCAGGCGCCGGCCAATTCTTCTCAGACTGCCCAAAGAATTCGTGTTGGGGGCACCTCAGGGATGGTCCCCAGGTCACAAAATAATAAAAAGGAACCGCTTTATTTAGCTAGATAGGCAAGGAAACAAGCAGGGCAGGTAAAAACAGCCAATAAAAGTCACGTGAACCACGCCGATTCACTCCACAATCCCATCAGCCACCGCTGGCGTTCTTTTTATTTTCATTGGCGATCTTTGCACTTGGGGCCCCGTGCAGTGCCCCCGAGCCTATATCCACGCCCCTTTCCCCCTGAGCGAATAATGGATACGCCCCTGGTATGCTCTGAGCATTGTGATCAGGTTTATATTGATGTACCTGACTAAGATTTTCAGCGCTAGCATTTGTCCGTGAGGAATATGAGCTACTGATTCAGAAAAAGTGAAAGTAAACTGTGGGGCGCGGTGGTGTGGTGCTTGTCGCACTTGCTTTCTACGGGGTCGCCCGGGTTTACGTCCGGTGAATTTCTTTAGGCAACGATGATATTGAAAGCATCACAGTCTTAATGCGTGCTCAAACAATGGGATTAATCTAGAAACGGTGTGACGAGAATGCTACAAAACAAAATAAAAAACCCACAAAAAACGCAAATAACCCAGACCCGCGGGCTTTTTACAAAAAAAACTGGTTTTCCAAGTTTGCGGCGAACCCCAAAACTTATTTTTTCCAGGCTATAAATGTTTTTTCCTCACTGCTACCTTAAAAATACTTCAAAGACTATTCACAAAGCTATGGCTTTTGTTTGCTGATCCATTAAGTATACTAAACAGCGGCCAAACTACAATTAGACAAAATCAACGTTTTCAACCCTAGTTCGTGGCGAACCCTACAATTTGTTTGGTAGGATGTAGCTATTTTTGCAACATTGTTATCTTAAGAAGTCCTAAAAGACGATTCACAAAAATATAAATTTGGTCTACTGACCCGTTGAGTGTAACACGGAGTGGTAAAACAAAAATTAATGAAAAAAATCCCCTGAATTCACGGCAAACCCTGCGACTTATTTGTTTTCTAGGATATTAGTGTTTTTTCATCACTGGTACCTTAGAACGTCTCTTCGTTGAGCACGGGGTCAGCAGACGGCTGCTGGGAAAGTTACACCAGGGTCTGAGTCACGGGGTCAGCAGACGGCTGCTGGGAAAGTTACACCAGGGTCTGAGTCACGGGGTCAGCAGACGGCTGCTGGGAAAGTTACACCAGGGTCTGAGTCACGGGGTCAGCAGACAGCTGCTGGGAAAGTTACACCAGGGTCTGAGTCACGGGGTCAGCAGACGGCTGCTGGGAAAGTTACACCAGGGTCTGAGTCACGGGAGCAGACGGCGCTGGGAAAGTTACACCAGGGTCTGAGTCACGGGGTCAGCAGACGGCTGCGGGAAAGCTACCCAGGGTCTGAGTCACGGGGTGAGCAGACGGCTGCGGGAAAGTTACACCAGGGTCTGAGTCACGGGGTCAGCAGACGGCTGCTGGGAAAGTTACACCAGGGTCTGAGTCACGGGGTCAGCAGACGGCTGCGGGAAAGTACACCAGGGTCTGAGTCACGGGGTCAGCAGACGGCTGCTGGGAAAGTTACACCAGGGTCTGAGTCACGGGGTCAGCAGACGGCTGCTGGGAAAGTTACACCAGGGTCTGAGTCACGGGTCAGCAGACGGCTGCTGGGAAAGTTACACCAGGGTCTGAGTCACGGGGTCAGCAGACGGCTGCTGGGAAAGTTACACCAGGGTCTGAGTCACGGGGTCAGCAGACAGCTGCTGGGAAAGTTACACCAGGGTCTGAGTCACGGGGTCAGCAGACGGCTGCTGGGAAAGTTACACCAGGGTCTGAGTCACGGGGTAGCAGACGGCTGCTGGGAAAGTTACACCAGGGTCTGAGTCCAGGGTCAGCAGACGGCTGCTGGGAAAGTTACACCAGGGTCTGAGTCACGGGGTCAGCAGACGGCTGCTGGGAAAGTTACACCAGGGTCTGAGTCACGGGGTCAGCAGACGGCTGCTGGGAAAGCTACACCAGGGTCTGAGTCACGGGGTCGCAGTCGGGCTCTTCAAGGGCACGTTATGGGGTGGGTCATGAAGTGATCAAAGAGTAGGCCCTCGGACTGGGTCATGTGGTGTCAGGTTGTTAACCAGCAACCACCGGACAGGAAAGGTGCTGTACTTCAGTGTTACACAGTAGGTGCTTAATATATAATTGCAGATGATTGTATATGTGTGAGAACACCTTGCACCACAAACTAAGGTCCCCTTGATGCCGGTGTGTTTTTGTTGGTTTCAAATATGAGTGCTAGTCTCAAGTTGTTTAGTGAGAAAAAATGCACTTTGTTCAGCTCTTGTGTATATTCTTTAAATTGTTTGCTCCTACGGACTTCGTATGAATCACTGCTTGAATTTGGAGTGCTCAATAAGTCGTTTTATAGGTACTTGGCTAATTATTGTCTATGATGTCTGGATATTTCCCTTATATCCTTAGGATAAATATGTAGGACAGGTATAGACTATTACTAACTTTAAATCACGTGAAATGTATTTATACATCTGTCCTCTTCAAGCATTTCTTTGGACCTTTACTTGACATTGAAGTTGGGGGTGCCGAAGTCACCACTGGGGGCGCCGAAGATAAAGAAGTGCACACCCCGGCTGACGCGGCCAGTTTTCCGCTGTCCCCGTTTGCTTACGATTGTTACTTGTAAAAAGTCGTTTATACGGTAAGCCTTCCAGCAGCATGCTTTGGTGCGGCCATCCTGCGCAGCCAATGGCTGCCAGCCATGTTGCAGTGCGCGACACAGATGTTTATGAAAAACAACGGACCTAATATGCCAGTATTGATATCCTTAACGGATGACTTTCCTGTGCTAATTTTCCTCCGCTGCTTGATAAGGTACTTAGGTTTCTCTTAGACCGTTATTGTGTCAGATCCAGGTTTATCTGCTCGAGTTGTGCCATGGAAGGCTGCATTCCTTTCATGTGAAAAACGGCATTTTCCAAATGCTGGTCGTTGGCTCTGTTTGGGGACTATTCTTTGTTGTATTTCTGATAACGAATGGTATAACTTGGAGGAATGGATAAGTGGCAGAACTAGTCTATGCTTGCCCATCTCTGCACAATGGTCCCTCCCACTTCCAAAGCGTCCACATGTCCTTTTTTATCTCCTAAATAAATACATCGCAAAATGGGTTGTCTCTATAGTCTCCAACCACCTATAAGGCCGATTAAAGTCGTCTTAAATCTCAGTTTCCAAACTCCTCCCTCATACCTATTTTGGAGTCGATTTTGTGTTAATAACGAATGGTATATTTAAATCACAGGAGTGTAATTATTGGAGCCATTCTCTGTAAGATCATGCATGATTCATCCATCTCTGCCGAATAGTTTTTTTTCGTTTTCAAGCGTACCCTGTGGAATGCTGCGGACTGAGCCCTGCTGCTGCGCACGACACTCGCTGTCGCTGTGGCGCTGTCGGGCCGTGCTCTCTGTAACTGTCGTTCTCCGTCGTTCGTTCTGTAACTGTCGTTCTCCGTCGTTCGTTCTGTGACAGTCGTTCTCCGTCGTTCGTTCTGTGACTGTCGTTCTCCGTCGTTCGTTCTGTGACTGTCGTTCTCCGTCGTTCGTTCTGTGACTGTCGTTCTCCGCCGTTCGTTCTGTGATTGCCCTTCTCCGTCGTTCGTGCTGTGACTGTCGTTCTCCGTCGTTCGTTCTTTGACTGCCGTTCTCCGTCGTTCGTTCTTTGACTGTCGTTCTCCGTCGTTCTGTGATTGTCCTTCTCCGTTGTTCGTTTTGTGACTGTCGTTTTCCGTCGTTCGTTCTGTGACTGTCGTTCTCCGTCGTTCGGTTCTGTGACTGTCGTTTTCCGTCGTTCGTTCTGTGACTGTCGTTCTCCGTCGTTCGTTCTGTGACTGTCGTTCTCCGTCGTTCGTTCTGTAACTGTCGTTCTCCGTCGTTCGTTCTGTGACTGTCGTTCTCCGTCGTTCGTTCTGTGACTGTCGTTCTCCGTTGTTGGTTCTGTGACTGTCGTGCTCTGTCGTTCGTTGTGTGACTGTCGGTCTCTGTCGTTGGTTCTGTGACTGTCGTGCTCCGACGTTCGTTGTGTACTGTCGTTCTCTGTCGTTCGTTCTGTAACTGTCGTTCTCCGTCGTTCGTTCTGTAACTGTCGTTCTCCGTCGTTCGTTCTGTAACTGTCGTTCTCCGTCGTTCGTTCTGTGACTGTCGTTCTCCGTCGTTCGTTCTGTGACTGTCGTTCTCCGTTGTTGGTTCTGTGACTGTCGTGCTCCGTCGTTCGTTCTGTGACTGTCGTTCTCCATCCGTTTCAGCGGGAACTACAACATGATGCGACTGGACTCGGGCTCCGAGGACTTTGCCATGGAGCTGGAGGAGGACTACATGCTTGAGGCGGAGGAGGCCGACTAAGCGTCACCAGCAGCAGCCTCGTCTCTCTTCTGCGGCGGCCGGCTCGGCAGGTTACGACGAAGGACATGGACGACGCCCAGTGCACGTCGTCCCGCCCAGAAGGGTGCAGGCCGGCTGGTGAGGCTGGTGAATGTTGTGTGCTGGCTCCCTCCTCACGGCTGCTGTATTCAGTCGAAATGGTGCTGCAGGACCATGTTTTCTGACTAGCCATTTGCACCTGTTTGGTGAAGCGTATGTAGGGCTTATAGAGGAGGCTTACTTGAGTGCCCAAGGTGTCGGCCCAGTTGTGCTGCTTGTTGTCTGTGAAGACCGGACTGGCGCGCTGAGGCGGCCACCGCACACAGCTCTGCCCAAATGTAGGCAGCGCTGGTCTGGTGCAGCCTAGAAATGGGCTCAGCCCGCCGCTGTCCAGTCGGCCTTGTTGTTGTCGACGGCAGCGGCTCTCCGGAGCTCGGCGCCTGCTGGGGCTGCCGTCAGCAGCGCAGCTCCCAGTGCCCAGAAGCAAAGATTGAGACAGGCAGGGTGAACAGGACGCTGTACTGGATGCTGTGCGAGGTCAGCTGATTGCTGCCCCCCCCGGCATTGGGGCTGAATTGGTGGTGCACCGCTGGCCTGGTAAAGTGGCACAGCACCCTACCGAGCTCACTCGCCGTAGCCACCGTGGGGCGACGCCTGAACTCCAGCCTGGCCCCGCACCTGCAAGTCAGCACTGCAATGGGGCTTTGATCCTTGTTTGAGGGGTTGGACCACAGGGGGGCGCCTGTGTACAGTCCGGGTGGCTCCGCGGCGGGGCGCGGTACAGTCCGTGGTCGGCTCCGGCGCTGAGTGGGTGAGCTCAGGACACGAGCGACGCACCTCAAGTAAAGACGGGCCACTCGAAGCAGGAATGCAGAGTGGGAACAGGACGTCGGTACATGCATACATGAGTAGGCGCCTGCTCCGACCTGGCCGCTGCTGCGGCTGCGGCTGCTCCCGCACACTGCCACCGCTACCGGTGCAAGGCATCGGAAGCTCGGCCGAGGGAAATCGATACCGCTGCTGGCTCGAGTGTACTCTGCCACGCTACCCCGCCTGATGGCAGAGAGTGGCCCCGGTGAGCGCCAGCTTTGGTGGGGTGGTGGCGCTGGTGAGAGCGCGGCGCGCCATTCATATCAGCTAGCGCTGATGAGCCCTGTAGCCTGATGTAGGTGTGGGATGAGCCCAGTGCCGGGGCGGGACTGCAGGTAGCCGGCGGCGCGTGGTTGTCTGCACAGCTCAGACGTTGGTGTAGTTGGTGGCCCACATGGAATGCGTTTCCTAAAGTGCAAAACCGTACAAACAAATTCATGTTTAATTTTGTCCTATGTATGTGAATATAGAACGTTTGTAGTGATTTTAGGAATCAGTTTATGTTTGACTTGGTGCTTTTAATCCCGTAAGCGTGCCAAGAAGTCGCGCGCAATAAGCTTCTCTAAGTACTCTCCACGTGCAAAGGACTGACATGTGTCTTAAAACATACATCTGCCGCTAATCATTTTATTTTATTTTCGTGGTAAGTGACGGCGTGCGTTTAGATCTCTAGGTAAGTGTGATGGCCGGCGTATTATGTGCGGGTCGTTGACAGCGTTTTAATATTCATTATCGCACCTTGTTCCCTTCGTGTTCCATGCTCATCCACTATGTGGTATGCCCTTAGTTCTAACATATGCTTTTATGCGCTTCTCTCTTAGGTTGCATAGGAAGAGATGTCGCCGGTCGGCGACGCCGCAGATTTTCACGTGCTGCCATCTAGGGAGCGTTTGTAAAAGCACATGTTTATGAAGGTTCGTATAGGCCTCTGACTTCCCAGAGCTGGTAGTTTGGTCAGTCCGTCTCTCCGCATTTGGGGGTGGTAATAGTCCCCGCGACACGTCAAGCTCGGGCAATGTATGTGGTTGTCTTGATCGTATGAACTCTACTAAATCTGTGCTAATATACTCTTGTGTGATAAGCCTACGAAATATATTACAAAAAGAAGCAAGATGGTTACTACTAACTGTTCAGGTCTTGTGGAGCCACCAGCTCTCAACCTGTTAGAAGGATCAAATTCAATTCACCCAATTATCAAAAGGTCATTCCATACCCAGTTACAGGTGAAGTCAACAGAGATAGAAACATATGGCCTAAACGCTAGAAGTACAGCCCCCTGCAATTGAATCTGTACACACTAGGCTCGGCAGATTTTGGCTAGATTCTGGACAACTATTGCTCCCTCGGCCACGATGAACTATACAGCATGTATGTCTTGTACGTCGCTTTTGACATTGTCCCAAAACTGGGGTCCAGATTTCCAAAAACTGGGGTCCAGATTCGTAGTTTGAAAATAACTTGCAGAAAACGTTTTTGATGACTAACTCTTGACAATTTCGTTTTTGGCTATTAATTTTTAAAGCATGTGGCTGCCGAGTATTTGTGGGCACGTAATCGATAGCTGGGAGCAAAATACACAAACTGCATGTTTAATCACGATTTTGCAAGCAGAAGCTCGCCCACACTATAATAAAAACTTCTGAGCCTAGTGTGTACGGATTCAATTGCAGAGGGTTGTACAACGCAGTGCATATCATGCAAAAACTGGCTCTACTGTTGTGAACTCTGCTACAATTTCTTGAATCCGCCTAAAGGGTCACAGAGTAAATCGATGTTAGGTGAAGCATCTAAAAATATGTTAAAGGGAAGGTGGCACCTTCATAACGTGATTTTAACTGAGATGCCAAGTTGTAAAGCAAGTCGGAAAACCCGGTACTCAATATATCATTTGTCTTGGAACTCGAGATTTCCGTACAAAAAAAGCTACAACCTATCTGCAATGTACCCCTCATGTGCCCCTAGCAGCAAGCCACAGTTGTCATGGCTGTCGGTATGACGACATATGCTGACGTCACGATGAGCGTCAGCCAATCGAAGCCCTTGAAGCTTTTCGAGCATGGTAGTAGTTGCCAGATCATGCCATCATCCACAGGCAGATATTTATTTCTTTTCCTAGAGGAGTATTTTAAAAATAAAAAAACTGAGCTTATTGTACATTTTTCAGGGAAATCATGAGTGGTTTTATTATTTTTGGCTAAGAGTACCCCTAATTACACTAAATTCCAGGATTCGACCAAGGTGCCACATTCCCTTAATACTGGAATTTAGTGTAATTAGGGGTACTTTTAGCCGAAAATCATGGAATCGTTCACGATTTCTCTGAAAAATCTACAGTAAGCTCGATATTTTTATTTTTAAGATGCGCCTCTAGGGAAAAAATTATCCACCTGCTGATGATGTCATGATCTGGCAACCATTACCATATGGGGCATTCCAGGACAAAACGACCAAAAAGATTTTAATTTGACACCACCATGTCTAGAAAAAATCTGAAACTTTCTCTCCGGGGTAGTTTTGGGCCAGGAACACGCCTGTGAGAATCTTAGCCCCTCCGACCAACGGTGACCGAGATATAGCCTGAGGCATTTTCGGGAAGTCACCTTGTAGACTCATCTTTGAGGTTTCATATCTCCAAAACGCATTGCCTGATTAACAAGTTTTGTACATCATTGAACGCGTCTTGAATTATACATTATTTTGAAAAAGAAAATTTCAAAGTTTAAAAATTGACTTAATTTGTTTGATCTGTTCTTTTTACCTAGCTTGACCTTTTCGCAGTTGAAATTGCCTCTTTAGACACCTCAAAATTTGCTTCATAAAATATATTTCGATAAAAAAATTAAAAATGCGTTCTTGCTATAAATTCCACATTTTTAGCACTTAGGTAGGCATGCAGACGGTTTTTGACCACTGCGGTAGTACAGCCTTATGTTTAATTTTTAGCACTTAGGTAGGCATGCAGACGGTTTTGACCACTGCGGTAGTACAGCCTTATGTTTAACACCGCGAACAAAGCGATTGCTTTTGTAATCGGTTGCCTGCAATTATATTGCATTGTCTTTACGAAATTTTATTCGTGCAAGTGTCAGAATTTATGAAAATTAACACGCGCCCACACGAGGTCGGGCAACCGGCCTCAGGTTTCTACAGGTAGTAAAAACACATTCGCGTAGCCCACCGTACTTCATCTACCTCTAACTCGAAATTTTTTCAACTTCTGGTAAAATAATTTAAGACAACTGGCACATGGTAGGTACCTGGCTCATGGAGTCCAACCCCGGGCCAGAGCAGGGATCCCTCACCGTGGTGTGCCAAAACGTGCGCAGCATACGCAACAAGTTAGGAGCCATGCGCGCCGCCGCTCCTGAGCTCAGCCGTCCAGCTGCTGACGATGGCCGGCCGTCATGAGACGGAACGTTCAATTCAGACCACTACGAAACAAGGTCATTTTTTTGTTTTACTGTCACCTGTATGCCTAAAGTCTCACGAACCCGTGCTTTTAACTATCGAAACGCTGACTTCGACGGTCTGCGTACCGCCCTCAGTTTGATTCCTGGACTGTTCTGAATGATTTAGATGTAGACGCAGCCACCGCACTGTTTTGACTTTTTAAATGCTGCAATCGCTGACCACATACCTACTGTTTCCTTTTCTCGCCGTTTTCCACCGTGGTTTGACAGCGACGTTAGGGCTGCCTTGAGACGAAAAGACGCCGCCCATCGCCTGAAAAAGTCTGTGCCGTACCCAGAGCACAGCAATGATTTCTCGAGAGCCAGGGCAGACTTCAGAGACGGCGAATTCCATTTTCGAGAAGTGGTGCAAGATTTTCTTGAGGGCGCCTTCCTCCCCAGGGGGCGCCATCATCCCTTGGGGGCGCCTTTGCTATCCAAGGGCGTTCTGCAGAAACTATTTGGACTCGGCGTGCGAGGCCACTTGGGGTGGTTTATGCCGTTGAACTTAGATGTAACTGGACCGCATGTAGCGATTGAAACTATAGTTGGACAATGTAATACCTTTTTCGGTCAGCTAGGGCATTCTGTCGCCTTTCCAAGCAAGCGGGAAGAGTATGGGCACCTAGTATGTGCCCACATAATGCCTCATCGTCGCCAATAATCGTACGGGTGAAGCTAATCTGGTGCCCCTTGAGCTCATCTCTTGACCTCTTAGCTGGTCTTGGCCCCTTTAGCTGATTACTTGCCATCTAAGCTGATCTGGTGCTCCTGAGTTAATCGAGTGCCCCACTGAGCAAATACTTGTGCCTCCTGAACCTATATAATACCCTTTGAGTTAGTCTAGTGCCTCCGAGCTTGCTCGGTGCCCTAATAGCTGATTTAGTGCCCCTGGAGCTGATTCGGGCCCCCGAGCTGATCTCATGCCTCCCCAAGTTGATTTACTGTCTCCTCAGTCAATATGGTGCCTCCTCAACTGATTAGGTGCCCCCTCAGTGGATTATTGATGTCTCCTTAGATGATCTGGTGCCCCCTGAGCTGGTCTTGTGGGCCCTGAGCCCATCTTGTGTCCCCTGAAGCTGTTATGTTGCTCCCTGAGCTTATTTAGGCCCCTGTCATAGTCTGGGCGGCTGAAAACTGATCTGGGCCCCCGAGCGGATCAATCTGGTGCCACCTGAGTCGATTTGGTGCCTCCTGAGTTCATCTGATGCCCTCTGAGCTAGTTTGGTGCCCCCTGAGTCAATCTGGTGCCCTTTAAGCTGACCTGGGCCTCCTCACGTGATTTCATGAGCAGCTCTAAAGCCCTGAGCTGAGCTGGGCCCACAGAGGCTGATGAGGACCCCTGAGATTGTATGGGGCTCCTGAGCTGATTAAGTGCCTCCTGACTTGATCTGGTATTCCCGAGCTGGTCGGGGACCACTGATCTGATTATTTGTACCCGAAGCTGATCTGGTGCCCTATGGGCATCTGGTGTCCCCTGAGCAGCTCTGGGGCTTTTGAACTGATTGGGCCCCGAACTTGTGTGGGATCCCTGAGCTGATTTAGTGCCCCTGACTTGAACTTTCCCCCTGAGCTGATCGATCTGATGCCCCCTGAGCAGATATACTGCCCCCTGAACTTAACTAATACCCACTGAGTCGATCTGGTGCCTGCTGAGTCATCAGTGTGTCTCCTGAGCCCATCTGATTCCCTCTGAGCTAGTCTGGTGCTCCATGGCTAGTATGGTGCCCTTTAAGCTGATCTGGGCCTCCTGGGTTGATTACGTGATTTCCTGAGCAGCTGCCAGGCCTTGAGCTGAGCTGAGCCCATAGGGGTTGGTGAGGGCCCCTGAGATGGTATGGAGCTCCTGAGCTGATTAAGTGCCTCCTGACTTGATCGGGTATTCCCGAGCTGATCTGGGCCCCGGGCTGGTCGGGGACCACTGTTCTGATTGTTTGTCCCCGAAGCTGATCTGGTGCCTTATGGGCCGATCTGGTGTCCCCTGAGCAGTTCTGGGGCTTTTGAACTGATTGGGCCCCGAGCTGGTTAGGGGTCACAGAGTTGATTTAGGACCCTTGACTTGATTTTGCCCCCTGACCTGACTTGAGGCCCCTGAACTGAACTCTTTGTAATTGGTCAGAAGAGTGGGAACTTCAACTAAACCCTAATAAATGTAAACATTTCACCATTAAATTAAGACGGTGCCTAATTGAGACAGCACATGAAATTAAAAAATTACCCATTGAAAAAGTTACAACGATAAGGGCTCTCGGTGTCTGGCTTGACTCAAAATTAACCTTTGTTGATCATATAAATTTTACTGTTAGAAAGGCAAACAAAATGTTAGGAATATTGATAAGATATTTTCAGGCAAGTCGAGTCCCCGGTCGACTTAAGTGCGATCCAATTCTTGCAGCCTATTTTGGAAACATTCGGTCCCTTTTAGAATATGGATGCGTCATTTGGGGTAGTGGCTCAAAAACTCAACTAGAAAGATTAATACAAAATTCAGCATAAGTTTCTCATCTGGTTAGTCTCACATGCACACTCCTCCCGGCCTTCAGAATATCTGTCCTATTCGGAACTTCTTGTTCACTTCAAGGTATCGAGCCTGGCGAGTAGACGGGTCCAATACGATATTCTATTCGTCCATAAAATTTTAACTGGAAATTTTGACTGCGCCTATCTACTCGGATGTTTCCCCTTACACATCCCAACTAGGAATACGGGAGCATCGGCAAATAGTTTGTTGCACATTCCATTCGCAAGGGTAGAGACAGTAAAACGCGGGTTGTTTTGCCGATCCGCGACAAACACAAACATATTTGCTCACTCACAGCCTCAATCTGACCTCTTTCACGATTCTACATCTGTTTTTAAATCCTAAGTAAAAAAGTATGTTAAGCAACTGACGAGCTAGGCATGTGTGGAGTTAGAAACGAGATGAACTGTAATTGGGTGACGCACGATAACCAGTTGCACATCAACTGCAATAAATAAATAAATAAAAAAGGCACCCCCCAATTGAGGAGTAACGGCGCCCCTGGATAGCATAGGCGCCCTCTGGTTAGCACAGGCACTCCTGTACACCAAGAGGCACCCCCCCCATAGAGCAAAGACACTCCTCTGGATGTCATAAACTCCCTTGAATAGTAATCGCGCTCCCTGGACAGCAGGGGCGCCCTCTGGATAGAAAAGGCGCCCCCAAAACAGCAAATACGCCCTTTGATACTAAAGGCGCCCCAGATAGCAGAAGCACCCCATTGACCGAAGGCACCCTCTGGATAGCATAGGCACTCCTGGAAGGCAGAGGCGCCCCTAAAGAAGAGCAACGGCACCCCGGGATAGCATAGGCGCCCCTGGATAGCGCAGGCGCCTCATGGACAGCACAGGCGCCTCCGAAGAAGATCAACGGCGCCTCTGGATATCATATGCGCCCCCTAGTTAGCACAGGCACCCCTGGATAGCGAAAGGCGCCCCCCCCGGAGAGAAAAGGCGCCCTCTCTGGAAAGAATAAGCACCCATGGATAGGAAAGGCACCCCCTGGAGAGCAAAGCAGAACATTTAAGAAAAACTCAGTGGCGGGGGGAGATTTTCTTGTGCTGGTCATTAAAGTGTCTTCGGGGGATCAAACCCCCATTTGGAGGGGAGGCGTTAATAAAATTTAGACATGCTAGTGTTAAAAAATGTCTCCCAATTCTTTATTCCGTATTCTAAAGATTAGAGATGCTGCCCAGGATTGCGAGTTTTTTTCGACGGAAAAAGACCTAACCGGGTTTGAAAAAAGGCCAAAAGGGTCAAATTTTATTACACTAGAAATATTTTTTATTATAAATTTTGTCCAAGTTCTTCCCAGTACGGCTGTTGGAGTCTGAGTCTCACTAAAGTCCTCAAGGGACTTGTCACGGAGACCCCGACCCCGCCACTCGAACGAGCAACGCCCACAATGAAGGGTTGATTTAAAAGCCAAATTTTAACCTCCCACAAAGCACAGGGATGGCCGCCTCGCTCAGGTCACCCTGTCATCAGTCAGTTGCCAGCCGACCTACGTCGGGCAAACGATTGAGCGCCGGAGTGTCTCAGGGGAACCGATCCCAAACCTGGACATGCACTGCCATTGCATGCTTCTCAGCAGCGGGTCGGAACCCGACGCTCTACCAACTGAGCTACCGGGGCGGCCAAATGGCCAAATAAATACCACAAAAGTCATGTTTGAGGCTAAAACGACCCCTACCTGTTGTCATAAACCCACAGAAAAAGGACAGAACACTCTTGTATCACTGCAGTGAACAGTGCGCTGTATAAAACTAAATGTTGATAATTTTATATTGACTTGATATATTTTTGGCACACTGACCATTTCATAACAAGCCAGGAGTGCCCTTCCAATCCCGTGTGGCCACCCAATGATTTTATCCACATAACTAAACAATTTGTTAGCATCATGGTCGCACCACTCCCCGCTA
The DNA here is from genome assembly GCA_034440635.1 of Lepas anatifera. Taxonomy (NCBI): domain Eukaryota; kingdom Metazoa; phylum Arthropoda; class Thecostraca; family Lepadidae; genus Lepas; species Lepas anatifera. The sequence continues at coordinate 874,402 of JAOTON010000999.1, read as the reverse complement.
ACATTTGATATTTTCCTGCCTTCCCTGTGAATTGTTTGCTCCTGAACAGTGACGGATCCAAAGGCAGATCCAGGATTGTCAATCGGAGGGGGGCGCCTTACGGGGGGCGCCATCCGGAGCAGGGGGCGCCACTTTTGACAGGAAAAACCTATCAGGTGGGCGTAAAATCCTATCTTTTTTTCCATCATTTATTTCACAAAACACGGCTGTAAACTTTGCAAAACAATTTAACAACTCTCCTTCACACCTTGCCGCTCGTGTCACGGTAGTAGCCCCACGTCGCTTCAACGTAACATTGTCTCGACACCAAACTCACCCCCCTCACCCCCTTCCCAATCCCTACCCTCCCACAATGTCAATCACGTTGATTTCATACACTTCACAGATCACTTCACATCACGATAACCTCCTTCACCATATGCAGCTCGCCGAAGTGGGTCCAGATTATGCAAACTAAATGTATAGCTCAAAATGTTCATTTATGAATGGTAGCCATCTCTCGTGAAACCTGTCAATTCTTCTATCCTTCTTTGCAATGCACCGTTCCATTTGAAATATTTTTCCAGAAATGCTGAAAAGACTCCCATTTTTATTTCTTCATCCTTAAACCTCTGATTCACAATGAACTGTTTTGCAGCCAAGACTATAAGATTGACAACATTCAATGTTTCCAATGATCCAAAGAGAATATTTGTAACAGTGCCAGAGAACTGTTTTGTTGTGGCAAGCTTTGGGTTAATTTTTCTAACTAGATCATCCCAAAATCCTCTAACCTCTCCACACTCTACAAAGAAATGCTCGATTGTCTCTATGTTACCGCACCTATCACAGAATGGATCATCTATCACATTTCGTCTGCACAAGAATCTTCGAGTGGGAAAAACCTATGAACTATCCTATATTGTAAATTTTGAAGCTTTGTTGATTTCGTGATGTTAAATGGAAGTAAGTACACTTTACACCAGTTTTCTCCGTATTCAACTCCTTCGTCTATCCATTTCATTTGCGCTCTGGGGTTATCTCCTTTAGAAATTTATTTGAAAAATATTTTACTTTTAATCCGCTGAACCGGGACAACTTTTCCTTTCACTTCTATGCCACAGCCAAGTACCTTCTCCTGAACGGTTAGTACTTCACTGCCAACGGCAAGCCGTCTCCATATCGCAGGAATGGCCCGGCACCAGCCCATATAAACAAGAGGATCCAGTCGTGTCAAGTTATTGCTTTCCTTAAACGAATTATAATCCAAGATTTGTCCCTCATGATTAAAGAATGCATCAAGGAACAATATACTGTTTTCGTACAATGCAGCATTGAAAATAATTTTCCCTTCCACCCGAATAGCTTCATTATTCCACATTATTTGTTTACGGATTTCCTTTCCACAAGTAGGTTCTTTGATGGGGACCGCTTCTCAAACCAACCTAACATCTCTTTGTAAAACGCAGCTACTCTTCTGTCTTTAACCCACGCAAAATTGTAATTCATATGCAATAAGTGCTCTAACTTGACACGAATCCTTTCTGAAAAATTTTAGCGAACCCTATATCCATATTCCTCAATAGTCTGCCCATCCAAGAGCAACGCAGCCCTTTATAAAGATTTATCACATTTGGACAATTTAAGCCCCCATTCTTGACTTCTTGACACAGCACATCTCTAGCAACTTTTGGCGGACGCCCCTCCAAATGAAACGCATAATTTTACTTTGGATTGTGTCCAGATGTCTCTTTTGAAAAATTACTGCGGAGGTCATGTGGATTAGCTGAGAAATAACGAGAGCTTTCGCTATTGTTATTTTTCCTTTAAGCGTGAGATTTCGCTGGGACCACTGGTTCAACACATTTTGAATCTTAATCAAAACTGGCTGAATATTAATGTCACTACACTCATGCAAGGCACTAAATGTAACGCCTAAAATCTTAACTCGCTCATTAGGTTCCTGTCCACAAATACGTTCCGCTGAGTGTTTCTGGGAGCCTAACCACATAAATTTGCATTTATTTAGATTTAATTGCAGGCCGGAGTACATTCCGAATTCCTTCACTAGCTCCAAAGCATTATTGGCTGAGTCAACGTCTTTTACGAACAAAGTTGTATCGTCTATATATTGTGATATTCTTATTTCCTCATTGGAAATTGTTATACCGTTCACCCTAGGCGATGCACGAATCTTAACAGCCAAAATTTCGACAACTAAACAAAATATGAGACTGGAAGCAGGGCAGCCCTGTTGCAGACCACGTGATGGTTTAAACCATGAGGAAGTAAATCCATTGTTTATGATAGCGAGTTCCATATCCCTATGCAGTATCTGAATCCATTCAATAAAATAACTTCCAAATCCGAACTTTTCAGAGTATCTTCAATGAACTTATGCTCGACAGAATTGAATGCATTCTGAAATCCAATGCCATAAGAATTCCACCTATTTTATCGGCGTCACAATATTCCATGATGTCAGAAGTTATTCTTAAATTTACTCCAATATTCCGCCCTCGTATTGAACCTGTCTGATCAGGAGCAACTAAATCCCTCACTACTAGCATTAACCTATTGGCGATAACTTTGCAATTATTTTATATATAATATCTAAGAGACAGATCGCTCGTTTGTTTTTCAAAATTTTTTGATCGCCCTGTTTAGGAATCATCGTTATAATACCCCTCCTTTGAGTAACGAAAAATAGTCCTTTTTCTTTCACTTCTCTAATATAACTTACAATGATCTGTTCTAAATCTTCCCAAAAGAATCGAACAAATTCCTTAGTGAAGCCTGAAACCGACGGTGCCTTATTGTTTTTCATACCATCAAGAGCTAACCTGCATTCGATGCCGGTGATGGGAGCGTCACATAATTCTCTGTTCTCGGCGCTAACCTTAGGACATTCCAATTCTCCCAAAAACATATCGCAAGCTGATTCACTACCTCTATCATAGCTATCCTGTGTTGCGTATATCTTATTAAAGAATTCCTTGCACATAATTAGAATATCCTTGTTACCAGTTACGAAATCACCATTTTCCGATTGCAGCACCTCAATTTTCTTATCCATATTCCTTTGCTTATGCAGGTTGAGAAAATAGCGAGTGGGGCGTTCACCTTGTTCAAGCCACTTAGCACCAGAATAAATCATTGCTAGTTTACCTTTTTCTTCTTGTATTTCATCAGCACGTACTTGCAATTGTCTATACCTTTCTAGTAAACAATCATCACCACACGTGGCTATTTCGGATTCGATCTTATCTAATGATTTTAAAATCCTACTATTTTCTTCGCGTTTTGCAGTTTCTCTTTCTTTCCATCTTTTAATGCTAGCTACTCTTATTTTACTAGATAGAAGTTCCAATAAAAGACCAGAATCAGAAACATTATTGTAAAGTTCCTGACCCCGTCTTGCTTTCTCTATTTCGGTTTTGACTAATCCTACAAAGATTGTGTCTTCAAGCAGTTCATTACGGAATCGAAAAAGCCCTGGACCTTTATCAGAGGAAAACAAATTAAATTCAGCACTTACTATGCTATGATCGCTTAATATCCCAGGCCTTATCTCAACCTTGCTTACAACATGATGAGTTTTAATGTATTCGCTTATGATAATGTAATCCAGCCTGGATTGCTGTAATTGCGGTGTTAAACGGCGCCATGAATAGCGTCGCAGTTCAGGGTTTTCTCACGCCAGAGATCAATAAGCTTATGTTCCTCTATTGAATTGAGTAATATTTTGGCTGCGGATGAAACACGAAAATCGGTCCTTGAGGTGTCTCGATGTGATAAATGTGTGTTTAAGTCTCCACAGAAAATGATGTAAGACTTTTCAGCCTCAGACATGCTGTTGATTTTATCATTGATCAAACGAAAAACTGTTTTTGTTGGCTCTTTTGTCGCTGAGTTGGCGCATAAGCTGCAACTAATTTCACCGTAAACTTACTAAATTTCAAGTCCGCGATAATAAGCCTACCATCATTAGAGCAATGTGAAACAGTAAACACACAGCTTCCTTGCAATGACCGGGGCATAAGAAAAATCCTAAAAAATCCTATCGGTGCGCACCGATTTTCACATCCTGGGGGAGGGTGGGAAGCGCCATTTCAGGTGAGTGCCATCGACCTTTCAGGGGGCGCCGTGACCATTTCAGGGGGCGCCGAGGATCGATGGGGGCTGCGTCTGCCCCTCCCCTTTGCCCCCCGGATCTGCGTATGGGCGGATCTAGAATTTTGGTAAGTGGGGGAAAGTGGAGCCTCAGAGTACGCACTTTACCTATGAGTCAGCAGTGGTTGGTGTTGACGGTCGACACAGCCGCACTTTTACTTCCCATTTAAGTTCATCAATAAGGATACCAAAAACAAGGAAGGAATCAGGACCAAGATGACTACAGGAGACGAGGGCCCAGGGATAGGTATAGGAGCGGCGGAAAGTCTTGATTTAAGGGGGCATGAAATTTTATCCCATTTCTTTCCAGTCAATGGCAGAGGGTTAATGTTAAAATTCCTCATTTAAGGGGAGCACCGTGCCCAGGTGCCCCCAAGTTCCACTGCTAGTGGATAGGTAACTGTGTATCGCCACAGAGCTTCATATGCAGAACACAGAAACCTGATTGCAGGAATAAAGCTTCGCAATGATTTCGGAACATTGCGTTAAACTTATTTCCTTTTCTGATTTTTTTAGTTTTTCCCTATTTTCGGAACATATCTTTTGTGGGACCAGGGGCGGACGCAGACCCGAGTTTTTGGTGCGGGGGCCAAACCCATCATCATCACCCGGCCATCACACGGCTGATGACGTAGAACGTCTACTCATGAGTACGACGGTAAGCTGAGGTATGGTAAGATGGAATGAGATGTGTTAAGGGAAAACGAAGTGAATCCTGATATGGACTTCCCCGTGGGAAATGCATTAGAAAAGAAGACCAAAAAGTCAGACCGTATCTGTGAGCACTCGTCTCCACGTGGGAAATTCATTAGGAGGCGCAAGTAAGACCAAAAAATCAGACCGTATCTGTGAGCAGATTTCTAAAATCGTCTTAAGTTTGTCGTGATCTAGCGTGACACATTAGAAATTTGAGAGATATTGATATTGGAAACAACGCATTAAAAATGTTTCGCATATATCCTTGCTGGAAGGATAGCTAACGCTGATTGATATTTGCATTTCAAAGATTCATAGCTCTGGCAAAGCATGACCGAAATATGACGTAAATAGGTGCCTTTGGATAGAGCAATTTCTGGCCTAGTTTGCTCAAAGTTCAGATTAGCAATGCCTCAGGAATGAGGGTAATTATATGTCATCGTGGAGACAGGAGAAATGTCTCAAGATCTGTTCACAGTCCAGAGAGAAATTGATTGTAGTTGGAATGTGATCGATTTGCTTTAGAATGTGATCGATTTGTTCCATCCAAAGTAACGAGTTACATGTATTGCAGGTATCTTGTTGAATTGGAGTCACACAATCACCTTTTCTCGAAGTATCTTGTAAATTGGAAAGGCAATGGCTGTCCAGCAGAACTGCCTGAGGCTGGGTCTATCGTACGTGATAGCCCACTTTTTTCTTCTAACAACGTTGTGATTCATTATAAGGTCGCTTCAGGGGAAAGGACAAATGCATCCCGTCATAATTATGGGGTATCCTTGAGATCCAGTAAAGAATATCCTTATTTACGGTATCGGGAATACTTTTAAACATCTGAATGCTATTTAAGTAACATGTTGAGCCAGATACGGCTGAATATCTACAGCTTGAACTGGATTGGCGTAAAAATAATTAGAACGTTTTGTCTGATTGGCAAAAAATATTATCCAGCTACAGAGACATGGACACTAAGCCAGGGCCTGAGGACATTTGGCTTATCGTCTGCGCTAACAGATCATACGTGGCCATTTGGGTCAGATCATCAGCTTCCGCCATTTTGAAGTCAAAATATTCCAAAGCCAGATGCTGATCAATACGAAAGGGTCGGAACAACTAATCGATACTGTGGACTTCATAAATGAGCTATGTGCTATCATGCACGCGATGCCCATACTGTACGTTGTGCTAGTGCAAATGGAAATTCCATTTCGCGCTGGAGTCACTTCATAGTAAATAACCAAAGCTTACTTTCTTGGTTCGGTGAAACACGCAGAGAGAACCGACTCTGCAATGGAGAGTTCTCTTTTCCCAAAGGTCACTAAGCCAGGTTGGTATGAAATCACTTGAGAATGCGCTGTTGTGTGGGTTCCTTCTACTGGTACTGGCGGGTCGCAGTATCTGCTGACCAAAAAATTGCCGGACTTTTTAGAAGTCAACTCTGCACTATGCATTGAGTCTCACTGGTTTAAGGAAACTCCCACAGCACTGCCTTCTAAGTGAATCGGTCTGCATGATGGTGCAATTCAAGGTGGTTCTAAGCTGTCTTGATACGGATAGCTGTAACAGCGATCCTCACACGTACTGGGTTGGTTCGCATTGACGCTCATAAACAGTCCGGTTGCTCTCGGTTATTCCGATGCCGCGGAAGTATCTTTGCAGATCAGGCAATGGAATTTAATTGACTCCGATGGGTGGTGACAAAAAACGATCTTGAGAATATTATGACGCGCTGAATGTCCCAAGTGCCAACGATTGGCTGTACACTGTCGAAATGTCCAGTTGGATGCATAATGATTATTTCATTTGGACTAATGTTGCCTATGGACACGTGCTAACATTGTATTCACTATGCCACAATCGAGCGAATGCTAAAAGAGTTTCCGATATTTTGTCCGGACTCTGTCCTCGATCACCCTTCGATGAGTTTTGATTAATGAAAGTCAAAGCAGGTGACTGCGTAGTGTTTCAAGGTGATTGGAACGACTCTTTTTCAAAGGTGATACGTAAATCTTAACGTTAATGACGTATACTTTCGACGAGTTGTGAATCTGATATTAGGCTTACTTGCACAAATGTTTTCCCGACGCACGGATCATTCCTAACCGATGATGTGATGCAGAGCTTATACGTGTTCGGTGTCGGCAGGAACCTCACCGGACAGGCGATGCTGGGCCAACGTTCCGATAGCTGACGGCAGCCGAACCAGCTCAGCAGCTGGGTAGGACCCAGCTACAGGCCTGCCCCGGATGACGAACAAGGCTCGGACTGGGGTTACGCCATCCCTCATCGTGGGCAATCGGAGACCCCAGTCCCAGGACCGCCGACCATGATTGCCGCAGTGGCGTCACCGTCTTACCAGAGGCCGCAGGACCAGCTGCCGATAATTTCCAACGCCTCCAGGGGCAAACACTGATGACACCGAGGTCACTGTCGGAGGGGCCGCACTACGACCACGCCGGTACCGGTCAGCAAAGGAAGCGGCGATGGCGTTCCGCGGCGGTGGCGCCCGCCCACGAAACCGGATCCGGAGGCGGCCACGGCGCTCACCCACGGAGTATCGCCAGGAGGCGGCGACGGCATTACGCGGAGACGGGGCCAGAAGGCGGCAACCGCCCAATCCCACAGAGCCAGTGCCGGAGGCGACACAATCGGAGCGAGAAAGAGGACCCGGGAGACGGAGACACAAACGGAGAGAGAAAATTAACCTGGAGACAGATACGGCGTCAGGAGACGAACATGGCGCCAGGAGACGAGGAGTGACAGCAACAGCGGACCAGGGACCAGAGAACGAAGTCACAACTCTAGCGAAGAGCGAAAGACCTAACCCGCTCTACCAGACGTTTGGACTAACACCTCCAACCTGGGAATCGTTTGCCATCATGATTCGTTAGAGGGGTGTGGAGATATTTTGGACGGCGGTCGGGAGCCGCAGCAGCTAACTCCGTCGTCCTGGATTATGTTGGGCGGCGGAGGCGGCGGCGATGGAGCAAGCGATGGAGAAGCGGCGATGACCCAATCTTCGTAACAGCCCGCCGTCCTATTCTCCAATGTTGTAACCCCTCTATCAACTGGTTACTTCCTCAAGCGTCTGGTATAAAAAGAGAGTCCCGGTCCGTCGAGGGGGTTGAACGTCTGTGACACGCCGCCACGCTACTCGCCTGCTCGCCATGTAAGTCCTCAGGTACAGCAGCCGGCCTTCGGCTTGCCGGCTGCAGAGTGAAGAAGTGAAGTAGCAAGTGTGTAACGTGAGTGGCGCAATCAAGGTGCAGGGGACTCTGTCCTTTCTCACAACTAACCTTATCTTTGTTTTATTTACTTGTTTATGTGATATAAATGCATCGTTAGTTATCGGATCTTTTGTGGTGACGGCCAGCAGAGTTTATGAGTCACGAGCAACACGAGCAATAAAAAGGATTTTATTCTCACAGCGCTTCTCCGCACACTAGGGGCCTGTGTGGCCTCAGGAAACGACGGTTACGCCACAGCACCCGGCCGCTACTCAGCTTGAGAAGATAGTCCCGTCTGGATCCTACCCCGACGACGGTGCCGACGCGGTCCCACCGGGAGGTACGTGGGTCCTGAATGTCGGCGACGTTGCCGATCCGCAGTTGTGACAAGGGGTGAGCTGTCAGGTCGTGTCTCCGCTTTTGCTCCTGACGCTGACGTGCTGCCCGCCTATCGGCCTCGTCTGCTGCTGTTTGCCACTCGGCTGCGAAGGAGCGGTAATGCGTGGGCACGTTAGAACGCATAGCATGGCCGAATAAGATCTGTGCAGGCGATTTTCCGTCAGCGCGAGGCGTGTTTCTGAGCTCTATGAACGCTCTGGCGAAAGCATCCTGATCAAGCTGGCCAGTGGGTGATGTCAGAGTTAACACCAGTCGCTTCAGGGTCTTAACCAAGGAAGCGCCGAAGTGTCCCAGAGGTGAATTGTGGGCCTCCATCTGTCCACAGCAGCACGGGCACGCCGGTGTCGGCGAACACTGACCTGAGGAGACGGGTCAAATGCTCAGCAGATGCGCCGCTGCGAGGACACTCGAACACGATAGGCCATCCAGACTTCCTATCCACGTATATGAAGTATGTGCGGCCAGCTGCGTAGAAGTAATCTGCTGATACAGATTCAAAGACGCGAGTTGGAGATGAAGCATCCTGCCGTAGTGGTTCTTATGGAAGACTCGGCAGGTACTTACGGCACTCTTGACATGATGAAACTGTGTTCTCGATGTCCTTGTCGATTCCAGGCCAGTAGACGGTTTGACGCGCCGGCCTTTTGGTGCGACCCATGCCCTGGTGCGAGTCGTGCAGTCGGTGCAGGGTTTCTCGACGTAGGCTTTGCGGGATCAGAAGGCGGGGGCCATACACGACCAGCCCCTCATCGACCGCCAGCATGGAGCGCACGCCCCAGTACGGACGAAGGGATGACTGGAGATCTTGCCGGTGATCCGGAAAACCAGACATGATGACGTCACGCAAAGCTGCATATTCAGGATCGCGGGCTGCAGCGGCACGGACCATCTCCAAAGTGTCGTCTTTCAGAGGAGTGAGACGCGTGCCATCCTCAGCGACGGATTGGAGGCTCGATATTACAGCAGCGTGGAGCGGGTCAGTATCAGGGTCGGCATCTTCATCCGCGGCCTCCGGAACCTTCACAGGCGCCCGGGACAGAGCATCAGGGATGTGATGTTCTGAACCCTTTTGCCAGCTGGCATGGAAAGTGAACGCCGAAAGCTTCTCTTTCATGTGTTGCAGGCGCAGGTTCTCGATGTCGCTGATGCCCTTGCTGTTCAGTATGGCCACTAAGGGCCGGTGGTCCACCATCACATCAAATGAGGCAGCCCCGTCAGGTAGGTGCGACATTTACGGCATGCCCAGACGACAGCCGCCATCTCGATCTCGCTCACAGCATACCGCGACTCTGTATCTGTGAGGAAGCGCGAGCCGCACTCTACTAGCTTCCAGTCTTCTCCATGACGCTGCATGAGTGCGAAGCTGAGGCCTTTGGTCTTTGAGGCATCCGTCTGAAGCATCGTCGGTAAAGACGGATGGAAGAACGCGAGCACGGGCGGGGATGAAAGTGCCGCCTTCACCTCCTCGAAAGCTTCGTCATGCTGCGATGTCCACCGCCACAAATTATGAGGCTTGAGGAGGTCGCGAAGAGGTTGCGCCTTGTGAGCGATTTGACTGGAGAACGAGCCCAGCTGGTTCGTCAGGCCCATGAAGGACCTGAGATCGGTGATGTTTTGCGGCTTTGGGAAGTGCATGATAGCTTCCACTTTGCGGCTGTCAGAAGTGTACCACTGTGGCGATATGGTAAAGCCGCAGTAGTCCAGAGTTGCCCTTGCAAATTTGAACTTTTCCGGGTTCAATATAATGCCATACTCCTCGCAGCGCTGCACAATGCTGATTATGTGGTCGAGATGGGCTCCATATGAGCTGTCGTATGCCAAGATGTCATGGACGACCTTAATCGTTTGTGGTATGTTTCCCAAGGCCTGATCGCCGCGGCGATTATATTCGTCGCCGGACGACACCAATCCCATCGGTGCCCGTTTGAAACGGTATCGGCCCCACGGGGTGATGAACACGAGCAGGTTTTGACAGTCGTCGGCGACTTCTAGCTGAAAATACCCCATTTTCGCATCCATAGTGGTTAGCCAACGCGCCTCCATTCCTATATCTGCGATGGCGTCGTGGGGGATCTCACCGGATATGTTGGCCTTTGGACATATGTATTGAGACGGGTAAGATCCACGCAGAGACGCACGCCGGAAGGCTTCTTTGCCACCGCCAATATCGGGTGGCACCACTGCGTTGGGTAGTCCACCGGAGCGATGATATCGCGCCTTAGAAGCTCATCGAGCTGTGACTTGACGTCGTCCCGCCAGCAGTACAGAATAGTGCGCGCGGCTGTGACGGCAAAAGGACGGGCATCCGCCGTTAGATCGATACGCATTGCACCGACAGCCATCGCTCTGAGTGTGGGTGAGGAACCAAACACCTGCGGGTACGCGGCGATTATGTCTGACTCATGTTGAGCGCGCTGTGCGGGCGTCGGGTCAAAGCTGTGCGTCCAAGTAGGCAGACACAAGTTGGATGACTTAGCAGCACGCTGTGGTGACGACGGCTCACTAGCGCTCAATGTCGGGCCGGGCGGGATATGAGAGAGTGACTGGTTCTTGTCTGTGTCGATAAACGGCGCTGGCTGCCCACAGACATCACCAGGCGGCGGCGTTCTATGGTGCCGGTTCGGCGTCGACTGAAGCGCAGAACTCTGGGGCGGCTCAGTACCTCTCCTAAACCGGATCAGAGGAAGACTGGCGTGGCGCTGCATACCTGTGAACCTGCGCTCCCTATGGGAGCGTAGGTTCGCGTCCTACCGACCGCGCCATGTTAGATTCCCGCTTCCCGCACTCTCACGGCACACCACGTGCTCAGCTCTTGAAGTGTATTAGACGACTGACCCTGCACGGTCAGGCCCGATGCCTACCACACTAACGCCATCTCGTGAGGGCGCACCACACCAGCGGGAGCAGCACATCACAGAGATTATACTAGGTCTGTCCAGCACCCAAATCGCACCCTCCCCCCAGGAGGAGTGGAAGACATGGGTTTGGCCCCCGCACCAAAAACTCGGGTCTGCGTCCGCCCCTGGTCCCACAAAAGATATGTTCCGAAAATAGGGAAAAACTAAAAAAAATCAGAAAAGGAAATAAGTTTAACGCAATGTTCCGAAATCATTGCGAAGCTTTATTCCTGCAATCAGGTTTCTGTGTTCTGCATATGAAGCTCTGTGGCGATACAAAGTTACCTATCCACTGGCAGTGGAACTTGGGGGGCACCTGGGCACGGTGCTCCCCTTAAATGAGGAATTTTAACATTAACCCTCTGCCATTGACTGGAAAGAAATGGGATAAAATTTCATGCCCCCTTAAATCAAGACTTTCCGCCGCTCCTATACCTATCCCTAGGCCCTCGTCTCCTGTAGTCATCTTGGTCCTGATTCCTTCCTTGTTTTTGGTATCCTTATTGATGAACTTAAATGGGAAGTAAAAATGCGGCTGTGTCGACCGTCAACACCAACCACTGCTGACTCATAGCTGACCAGGCGTTAAAGGGAATGTGGCACCTTGGTCGAATCCTGGAATTTAGTGTAATTAAGGGTAAATTTATCCGAAAATCATGGAAGCGTCCATGATTTCTCTGAAAAATTTACAATAAGCTTAACATTTTGATTCTTAAAATGCTACTTTAAGGAAAGAAATAAATATCTGCCTGTGTATGATGTCATGATCTGGCGAACACGACCATATTCAATACGCTTCAAGGGCTTCGATTGGCTGATACCGTGACGTCAGCATATGTCGTCAAAACAACAGCCATGACAACTGTGACCTTCTGTTAAGGGTGCATATAGGGTTAATTTCCGGTAGTTTTTAGCTTTTCTCTACGGAAATTTTGAGTTTCAAGACAAAAGATATAAAGAGTACCGGGTTGTCCGGCATGCTTTACAACTAGGCTATCTCAGTTAAAATCACGTTATAAAGGTGCCACATTCCCTTTAACACGCGCACTGGAGGGGGCCTCGGAGGCTCCCCCCACCTGTTTTTCCGAGGTGGCCGGAAAACCGCTTGTAGCCGAAACACGACACGTTGCCACATTTAACAAAATTTAATAGCGCGTCGATTGGTGAAGACTTTTTGAAAATCGGCTCAAAATTTTTTGACTTATAGGCTTTCAAAGTCAGACCTGCATTTTGAGATCGCCGTAAACGCGCAGTTGGACCAGTTAGCTTGCATTGAAGACCGAGTGGTGACGTCATAACGTCATATAAGCGGGACTATATGCCAAGGTCACTTGACATGAAAGTCAAGGTCAAGGTCAAAGGTCACAGGTCAAGGTCATATCTGCACTTTCAAGGTCACTGACCATAGTGCGTCCGGCCAAATAACGTTACCCGGTCTGACATATATTATGCTATGACGTCATCGGTAGGGTACCCCAATACAAAGCTCAAGGTCAAAGGTCAAGGTCAAAGGTCATTGGGAAAGATCAATCCTCATTTCTTGCCGAACAGTGGCTACAGCGTTAGTCAAAGTGTAAATAATAAGTAGTATACCATATGGTGACCTTAAAGGTCAATGACCTTGAATGACCTTGACCCAAAAGTTGTGGGGAAGCCTCTTTGAGACCTCTTCTCTATGAACCTTGTCCGCCTTTAGCTTTGTCCCGCCATTCTCCCGCATAATCACAGCATTTACCAATCGATCCCCAGCATGACCAATATTTAACCTTCACGACCTCGTTTGACCTTGAAGATATTGACCTAGGTCAATGAAAATTGGTCATCATGTAGATCACCATAGCCCCCACCCACCTACCAAGTGGCGTTTTTCTAACCCTCTTAGTTTCCGAGATCTTAGGGGGCCTACCAGGCCCCCTCCAGTGCGCGTTAGTGCCAGACCCCTCCAGTGCGGGTGTTAACCTTTTTCGCCCGGGTGGGGGTCTTTTTAGACCCCCTCTCGGGTTTTTCCGAAGTGACCAAAAAAGGCGGCGGCGCAGCGCCGCCAAACTTGGTCTAGCTGTTCCTTCATCATTTTTACATCTTCCCTGAAAATTTTGGCTCAAGGTCATATTAGGTCAGGTCACCAGGCCAGGTGAAGTGACCCCACCTCAAAAAATACTTAGGACCGCATAACTAAAAGAAGGGTTAATCGATCAAGTTGAAACTCATGCCAAATATTGGGCCCACCAGGAGCTACAACATTTGTTCCGGGATTTTTATATTGGTGACCTAAGGTCATGTGCAGACAGGGGCCAGCCAGAGCTTTCGAGGGGGCACACCAACTTGAGGGCACCCCGGGAAAAAGGGCACTTTTAACGTAACCTAAAAAATCTTACTATATCTTTGTTTATATCATTTTTGGGCATCTTTATTTCAATAAAAATGCAAATAAATCATTTAAGGAGAAGGAAACCTCGATTAAAACCGAAAAAGGAAAAAATATCACCAAAATGTTATGGAAGTAGCCAAAACACGACTGTTTTTGGATAGATTTAAGGACAAATCAGCCAACTCATGCAAGTACTTAACATCAGAGAAATCAGCGGAGCATGTGATATCTGTTACAATGTGCAGGTTAAGGCATGTTGGGGTCAAAAATTCATGTGTTATGCCCACTGGTTTTGTCGTTACGAGTGAGCCCTGGCTGAACGAGGATTAAGTTCCTTGTCTCCCACAATCGCCGTGGGACGAGGAGGAGCATAGTGTCTTTGGAAGAACACATTTTTGCTGCCGGAAAGATTTGGGAGATACCTTTTGAACGCGTTTATTAGGTTTCATATTCTCAAGGCTCGGTCCCAGTTAAGAGTAAAGAAAAAGGTGAACAGGCCGGTGGTTTGGATGGGGATGGTGTGCCTGGGCTGAAAATTGTGAAAACTAGTTCTTCATTTATATTAATTAGTAGAAATCCTGGTTTAGGGGACTGTGCTCTGAGCTCAGGGGCACATGCCTTTCTATCATCCCTTCCCAGAATCCACCAGCATAATAAGCAATTTATATAACCAGGGGTTCCTAGGTATCACACGCCGTTTTAGAGATTCCTCATTCCTCGTTAGCTACGTTTTACAAGGGGAGTTTCCATTGTGTTCTTATTCCCCATCTATTCAAGACCAGCTCTGGGTCCCCCAAGTGTGGATCAGAGGCCTCCAGAGCAGCTTCCCCCATCCCCCCAGTTGTGCCTCCAGGGACTAGACTAGCTCAGTGACCCCGCCCCGAGATAATGGGAGTTGGCCTTGTGTTCTTATTATCTGGCTATTCAAGACCACCTCAGGGGCCCCTGATGTAGATCAGGGCCACAGAGCAGCTCATGTTTCACCCAGGGACTAGACTAGCTCATTGGTCCCAGAGATGAGGTCATCAGACTAGCTCAATGGATCACATATAGGCTCATAGGGCCTTAAACCAGTTCAAGAAGCCCCAGAACAGTTTAAGGCGCCAGATCACTTCAGAGGGCCTCAAGCCAACTTAAGGGTCTCTCACAAGCTCAGCGCCCAGACCAGCTCAGGGTACCCTCAGAACCCAGATCCGCTCTTGGGCCCCAGATCAGCTCTTGGGGCCCCAGATCAGTTCAGGGGCCTGAAGTCAGGTCAGGGGCGAGATCAAGTCAGGGGCTCTAATTCAGCTCAGGAATCCCTCACCAGCTCGGGGCCCAAACAGTTCAAAACCCCCAGAGCTGCTCAGGGGACACCAGATCGGCCCATAGGGCACCAGATCAGCCTCGGGGACAAACAATCAGATCAGTGGTCCCCGACCAGCTCGGGACCCAGATCAGCTCGGGAATACCAGATCAAGTCAGGAGGCACTTAATCAGCTCAGGAGCCCCATACCATCTAAGGGGCCCTCACCAACCCCTGTAGGCCCAGATCAGCTCAGGGCCTGGGAGCTGCTCAGGAAATCACGTAATCAACCCAGGAGGCCCGGGTCAGCTTAAAGGGCACCATATTAGCCATGGAGCACCAGACTAGCTCAAAGGGAATAAGATGGGCTCAAGAGACACAATGATAACTCAGCAGGCACAAGATCGACTCAGGGGCATTAGTTAAGTTCAGGAGGCAGTATATCTGCTCAGGGTGCACCAGATCGATCAGCGCAGGGGGCAAGTTCAAGTCAGGGGCACTAAATCAGCCCAGGGATCCCTCACCAGCTCGGGGCCCAAGCAGTTCAAAACCCCAGAGCTGCTCAGGGGACACCAGATCGGCCCATAGGGCACCAGATCAGCTTCGGGGACAAACAATCAGATCAGTGGTCGCCGACCAGCTCGGGAATACCAGATCAAGTCAGGAGGCATTAATCAGCTCAGGAGCCCCATACCATCTCAGGGGCCCTCATCAGCCTCTGTGGGCCCAGCTCAGCTCAGGGCTTTAGAGCTGCTCATGAAATCACGTAAGGAGGCCCAGATCAGCTTAAAGGGCACCGGATTAGCTCAGGTGGCACCAGACTAGCTCAGAGGGCATCAAATGGGCTCAGGAGGCACCAGATCGACTACGGGGCATTAGTGCAGCTCAGGTGGCACCCGATCCGCTCGGGGCCAGATCAGCTCCCAGCCCCCAGACTATGGCAGGAGCATAAATCAGCTCAGGGAGCAACATAACAGCTCAGGGGACACAAGGTGGGCTCAGGGCCCACAAACCAGCTCAAGGGGGCACCAGGCCATCTAAGGAGACATCAATAATCAGCTGAGGGGCACCTAATCAGCTGAAGAGGCACCATATTGACTTAGGAGACAGAATCAACTGGGGAGGCATGAGATCAGCTCCGGTGTCCGAATCAGCTCAAGGGGCACTAAATCAACTATGAGGGCACCAATCAAGCTCGAAAGCCTTAGACTAACTCAGAGGGCATTATATAGTTTCAGGAGGCACAATTATTTGCTCAGTGGGGCACTCGATTGACACAGGAGCACCAGATCAGCTTAGAGGGAAGTAATCAGCTCAAGGGGCACAGTACCAGCTGAGAGGCCACGAGATGAAATCAAGGAGCACCAGATTAGCTTCACCCGTACGATTATTGGCGACGATGAGGCATTAGGTGGACACATACTAGGTCCCCATACTCTTCCCGGGTGCTTGGAAAGGCGACAGAATGCCCTAGCTGACCGAAAAAGGTATTAAGTTGTCCAACAATAGTTTCAATCGCTACATGCGGTCCAGTTACATCTAGGTTCAACGGCGGAGGCACTAAATTTCGAGCGGTACGGCCCAAGTTGGGTACACCACCTGGCAGTCAAAAGGGCACCCCGGCAGTGATTGGGGCACGTGCCCCCTGTGCCCCCCTGGCTGCTCCCTGGACAGTAGATCAACTCCGGGAGGCATTAAATAAGTTCAGGGGCCCGGATCAGCTCAAGGGGCACTAAAACAGTTAAAAGGACACCAGGCAAGCTCAGGTATCGAACTAACTCAGAGAGTATTATATAGGCTCAGAACGCACACCTAGTTTCTCATGGGGGCACCAGATTGACTACGAGGGCACCAGATCAGCTCAGAGGGCACAATATCAGCTCCAGGGGGCACCAGATGAGCTCCACCCGTACGATTATTGGCGACGATGAGGCATTATCTGGAAAAGGATTACGTGCCTATACTCTTCCCGGGTGCTTGGAAAGGCGAAAGAATGCTTTAGCTGACCAAAAGGCACTTAATTGTCACACAATAGTTGAAATCGCTAAATGCGGCCTAGTTCCATCTAGGTTCAACGGCGTAGGGCACTAAATTTCGAGCGGCATTGCCCAAAGGGGTACACCACCTGGCAATCAAAAGGGCACCCGGCACCGATAGGAGCACGTGCCCCCTGTGCCTCCTGGCTGCGGCCCTGGACAGTAGATAAACTACGGGAGGCATTAAATAAATTCAGAGGGCCCGGATCAGCTCAAGGGGCACTAAAACAGCTAATACGGCACCAGGCAGGCTCGGAGGCATCAGACTAACTCAGAGAGCAATATATAGGTTCAGAAGGCACAATTATTTTCTCAGGGGAGGGGGCACCAGATTGACTACGAAGGCATCAGATCAGCTCTGAGGGCACATGATCAGCTCCAGGGGCCAAGACCAGCGCTCAGGGGCACCAGAATAGCTCTGCCCGTACGATTATTGGCGACGATGAGGCATTATCTGGAAACGGATTACGTGCCTTTACTCTTCCCGGGTGCTTGGAAAGGCAACAGAATGCCCTAACTGACCAAAAAGGCACTTAATTGTCAAACAATAGTTTAAATCGCTAAATGCAGTCTAGTTCTATCTAGGCCCAACGGCATAGGGCACTAAATTTCGAGCGGCACGGCCCAAAGAGGGTACATCACCTGGCAATCAAAAGGGCACCCCGGCACCGATGGGGGGCACGTGCCCCTGTGCCCCCCTGGCTGCGCCCCTGTGTGCAGAGCATGACCTCCCCATTGTAAATACATGGGGAAAATGACGAAATGAGCTTTTCTCAGTAATAATGGATGGAATCAGCTTCAAACATCGGTTGCGACTTGCTCTTAGCCCATTTCTGAAGTTGATGCCAAAAATTTTGACTTGTGGTCTTGAAAAGGTCACCTTAGGTCAAATTATCATTTTTTGGTGTTTTTCTCTATAAATTTTGAATAAACTAAGATAGAGCTTTTATTTTGTCACCAAAGTGTTTGTATAGTCACTGGAAATCAAATGATATACATCATGACTATACCAGGTCAAGTTGGGTCAGACCGTTGACCTGGGACAGGTCAAATTCTTAAATTTGATCTGGCATAGCAATATCATATATCATTCGATTTGTATTGACGAGAGGATTGCAATGGTGCATAAACTGTGACTATATCCTGTTTGGTTTGGAAGCTATTAGCGAAAAAGTAAACGCCCTTATGCATGGGTGGCTATGGACATTCCCAAGAATATGTCCAATATTTAGTGACCTGTAGCTCCCTAGGCTTTGACCTGACACGAAAATGAATGCCACTGTAATGAAAGCGCATCTCAAGAGCTTTCGAATGGTGTTATAAAAATGTTTCTAGCTATCATAGTTTCTGAGATATATGACGTATTCTTAGTACACCTCATGTTAGCGATTTTGACCTATTTTGACCTCTGGTGACCTTGATATTGACCTGACAAGAAAAATGACTGAAGCATTTTCGATATCATTTTTGAAGAGCTTTCGATTGCCGTGTTGCGTTTTTTCTAGCTCTTTTAGTTTTTGAGATCGTGAAGGGTCTTTTGTAGCCCCCACCAGGGCGAAGGTGGCTCGTACCCGCCACCGGGGCAAGGGTTAACACTTGAGGCCGGGTGGCCTAGTGGCTTGGTTGCCAGTCTTCGGATCGGATAGCATGGATTAACATGGGTTCAAGCCCCACGGCGCCAAGCCGACTTCAGTGTCCGATCTGACCCGGTGCAGAGGATCCTTTAACACCCATGTCAATACTCCCCGTGATCGAACAAGTGTGCCTGTTGGGAGTGGTCCTAATAAAATAAAATAAATAAACACCCGTCCCGATGAGCCTCCGAGTCACCTTCGCCCTGGTGGATGGTGTTCGAACAACCCCCTCGAACTCGGCTCCTATATGCGGGATAGCGAAAAAACACAAAAGCAAGTGAACAGCTCCTGAAAATTCATGACGAAACTACATCAGTCACTCTTTGACTGAGGTAAATATTGATGTCATGACAGGTCAAAGAATGTGGCATGTAAGAGAAGAGTTTGTGGGCTCTAGCGTCTGGCAGAGTTGAGTTAGAATAATTTTAGGCATAATTCACTTCCTCTCGTCACGGCGAATCAAATGATGTGTATTATTACTGTATTAGGTCAAAACATAAAAAAGACCTGACCTGAGGCCATTCAAGGTCACCATCTAGCCTGGCATAGTCAATATGCATATAAATCGACTTGCACAGTGCCGGATCTAGCCGGTTGGTTTGGGAGGGGCAAACCAAAGTCGAAAAGCAAAAAAACGTCACGCAGTGAAAAGTTGCGTTACAATATGCCTTTTCGATAGGATTTTGCGAACTGGAGACGAAAAGCAAAAAAACGCCACGGGGTGAAAAATATGCGCTCAAGATACTTTTTTCCTATCCAAGCCCCAATATTTACACTGAACTTTACTAATTCTGTTTGAAGTTGAGAGTTGAAGCACCAAAATCTTGCTTACCAGCTAAAAAGGAGTCGGGGAGAGGTCGACCGCTTTGGGGGGCAAAAACATAGTTTTGCCCCGAGATTTTCCGTTTGGGGGCAATTGCCTTTTTGCCCCCCCTGGATCCGCCACTGGACTTACAAAAACATTCCAAACATAATGGTATGAAAATAAAATATTTATCATCATTTTGTGCAGTTATTGACCCAAATATGAAAACACCTGTTTTGAGTAGCGCAAAGTGACCTCTCAGAGGTCACAGGTTAACACTTGCAGCATGAGCCTATAAAGGAACCTAGGATTAGAGCTGCAAAAAGTCGGGCACTCGGGTCTGACTCGAGTCTGAAAGTGTGCAACACATTTCAGCTCGCTGGGTTTTTTGCGACAGATTTTAAAGCTGAGGAAAGCAAAATATTGCTGAAATTATAAAAGAAAGTACTGCGGATTCAAAAACTGTCACCTCTTTCGGGCACTTATGTCTCAGGAATTGGCACCTCTTCTTGCACTGGACAAGCGAAGGAGAATCCTTTACAGGAAAGGAAATCCTCTCCCATACCGGGCCCGACCCGGGCACTTTCCCATTCCCCTCCACGTGACACCCGGGCCCGATCAGCTGCCGTGAAGGAAAGGAGGACAGTTAGTTAGTTAGTTAAGGGCTTTTTATAAGGCGTTCTGTGCAAAGCACCTTTGCCCGCCTCTAAGGTGTGGGGGAGAATTTTCCGGGAGGGGTGTTTACTTTAATGTCGCAGAACAAAGGGACGAATCTTATTTCAAGGAATGGGTTGCGAAGTGTAGCAACACTTGCGAGGGAAGGGGATTGCTACGGCAGAGATGCCGAGCCTGGGGCACAGGTAGGATTTAAAAGGGTACGTGAAGAGGCTTGCCAGCGTAAAGATTAATTTTTTTAAATTTGGTCCTTGTTATCGAATGACCGTTTTGCTTACGTTACTCGAGTTCCTCCATTGAAAAAGAATAATTTTGCTTTATTAGAAACACTCGCAAGCACCATGACGTGATGCCGTGGGTCTTTATCCTGCAACCAGGAGGTGAGGTTACAGCACCCTCTCTGGCTAGGTAGCCGCCGCATAGAGGAAGAGAGAAGGATAATAGAACAGATAGAGTGTTAGGGAGGGGTGTGAGTTGGTTAGTCGTTAGTCTTAGATGTGGTTAGTATAGTTAGTGGTCCTTAAGTTAGGGTTAGTTGGTTAGCAAACATGAACGGATGGTTAGATAGGGTTAGTTGGTTAGTTGAACTTTTTTGTTTTGTTTTGTTTTTTGTTTTGTTTTTTGTTTTGTTTTTTGTTTTGTTTTTTGTTTTGTTTTTTGTTTTTTTTTCTTTTTGGTGGGAGCTATTCTGGAGTCTACCATACCTTAGGACCAGACAGTTAAAGCCTAGTTTGATGCACCTACTGTTTAAATTTGTCAGAAGGACGTTTATAGTGTAATTGTTATTTCTAATATGAGGGGTGCTCTTCGGATGCAGGTAATTTTCATACCTGCCACCATAGACGTTCAGATAAAGCTCTCGAGCCTAGTAGCCTTCAGGAATGTAAAGAGCTTGTCCAGCAGCTCAGGGTGATCATTGCCGAGAAGAGTGGGAAGGTTTACTGGGATATTTCTGATGCGGCAATAATCTAGCATGGGCTGCCTGTGGGCATCGTGCTGGGGACAGTCGATGAGGATATGGTAGGGATTTTCCATGGCAGAGCAGGTACCACAGGTACCTACACGCCCATAGGCATTGAATTTGGTGTGTCCGCTTCTGAGTCTGGTCAGGATGACCTCACGCCGGCGACTGTTTTGGTTGGAGCTGGGCCAGTAGCCGATGTTAGGCTTTATATGGAATAAATGGGCGCTGTGGTTAGTAGTCCAGTCATTTTGGATGTACTTCCGGATATGGTCCTGGAGGAGAGCTTTGCTATCGTCTCCAGACCATTTGAGAGGTGTTACGTCTCTGAGTCCTAGAGATTTTTTGGCCTGTTCGTCGGCTTTTTCATTTCCGAGAATTTTGCAGTGGCCCGGGATCCAAAGAAAAGAGACATCTCGGATATCATCGATACCCTTCTGGATGTCTGCTACTACGTGATGGCTGGGGTTGACGACGTTAGTGATAGCTCGCAAAACAGATTTAGAGCCTGAACAGATGACGGCTGAATTAATATTTAGGGTTCTAATCAGGA
This sequence comes from Lepas anatifera, assembly GCA_034440635.1. Classification (NCBI taxonomy): domain Eukaryota; kingdom Metazoa; phylum Arthropoda; class Thecostraca; family Lepadidae; genus Lepas; species Lepas anatifera. The sequence goes on along the minus strand of JAOTON010000999.1, from coordinate 852,714 downwards.
CTATTGTATCTAGAATGGCGACAGCCTCGGAAGTAAAGATAGAGCAGTTGTCCGGAAGTCTTTTTTGGAGGCAAATATTTTGCCCCCAGATGCCGAGGCCTACTTTTTCGCCCATTTTAGAGCCGTCTGTGAAGATGAAGGTTTTGCCAGTGTTGTTAGACTGGAACTCTAAGAATTTCTGAGAGATCTCCTCTGTGGTGAGGTTGTCATTGCG